>ML393899.1:0-17421 GCA_005239525.1 Nicotiana knightiana
AACACCTTCTCCCGGGTTAACAGAATTCCTTACCCGGATTTCTGGATCGCAGACAATTTAAATGGAGTCAAAATTCCTCAATTTGGGATTTAAACCGGTGACTTGGGACACCAAATAAACTATGCGACTCTAATAAAAATAAAATATTCCCATTTCGAATAATGTCACTTTAAGTGGAAAAACTCCCGTACCCCCTTCGGGGCGTATAAAAAAGGAGGTGTGACAAATATGAACTCAAACCCTCGTTTTTGAACTTTAAATTCTGCCCAATGATTTCTTAATCGCGATCGCGGAAACACCCTCGCGATCGCGAAGAACAACTTTGTTGCCTCAGACATTTACTCTCCGCGAATGTGTAACACCTCACGTGAACGCGATGCACTAGCTGCCCACACCTACACGATTGCAGTTGACCTCACGCGACCGCAAAGAGTAACACTCAACTCCATTGTCGCCTCACTTCTTCTTCGCGAACGCGGCCTAGCCCACGCGTTCGCGATGCATAACCTGACGACCCTAGGCGATCGCGAGCCTTCCTACGAGATCGCGATGAAGGAAACCAGCTGCAGAACACCAGAAAAATCTGCCAGCTCCCTAAGTCAAAAAATGACCCGTTGAGCATTCGAAACACGCCCGAGGCCCCCCGGGTCCTCAACTAAATATACTAACCAGTCCTAAGATACCATACGAATTTAGTCAAGCCTTTAAATCACGTCGAACAACATCAAAATACGGATTATGCACGGATTCAAGCCTAATGAACTTTGAAATTTCTAAATTCTACAAACGATGTCGAAACATATCAAATCTCGTCCAAATGTCCTCAAATTTCACAAACAAGTCAAAAATGACACTACGAACCTACTCCCGCTTCCGGAATTTCATTCTGGGCTCGATATCAAAATTTCTACTGTCGACCAAAATTGCCAAAATTTTAACTTTTGCCAATTCAAGCCTAAATCTACTACGGACCTCCAAATCACATTACAGACGCGTTCTTAAGTCCAAAATTACCTAACGGAGCTAACAGAGCCATCAAAATTCAAATCCGAGGTCGTTACACACAAGTTAACATCCGGTTGACTTTTCCAACTTAAGCTCCCAAATAAGAGACTAAGTGTCTCAATTCGTTTCAAAAACCAACACGAACTCTCCCGCTCACCCAAAGTAGCAGAATAAGATACAGGGAAAGCAGTTAATAGAGAATCGGGGCTCTAACTCTCAAAACGACCGGCCGGGTCGTTACAAAAAAATTGTACAGATTTAAGTAGAATTAAAGAAAACATTCAACACAAATTTTGCCACTTGATATTACACAAAATGATTGCTCACTGGAATTTTAAAATTATATAATTTTATTTCAAAGAAAAATCGTATTTAAATTGTTTAACTTTAGAATTAGTCAAATTTAGTTCCGGTAGAGATAGATTGTAGATTTTTATTGTAAGATACAATTTAACTGGTTATAACATATTATATACGCACCTTATTCTCGAAGTTATCTAGATATGTTTGGTATTGTAAAAGATAAACCACACTTTTAGCTTATATTACCTGAGTGGAAGAAGACTCATTAGTTTTTCTCCTTGCAATACTTAAATTTCAACTTATGAACAAGAAACTGAACGAAAAAGTGAGGGACAAGAATTAGATTTTGTTATATAACTTAGATGATGTATTTAACTTTGTTAAAATACTCATAATTAAATGTAATAACAATCATATACAAAAATTAAATTGTATGATGATTGATTTTTAAAAATTGTATTATATGATAATTGATATTTTCGCTTGGAATTAAAAATTTATTTTCTCAAGCAACCAAATTATTTTTAGAGAAAAAGAAATATAGCTTCATTTAGTAAACCTTTTACTATGATTAGTTTGAAAAGTTCAACCCTAGAAACTCTTTAATGCAAACAATATATGCTAGAGTAAAATCCATTAATTTCCCCGTCCAGAATAAGTATATGTTAGTTTTTCATTTTTCATAACCTTGCTCTAATTAACGATACTATATACAACATTTATAAGGTTTTCCATATTTATTTGTATTTAATAAAAGACAGATAACGGATAATTTCAATCAAAAGATATTCTTATAATTTTATTCCAAAATCTTGATATTAGCATCTTATACAGGATGTGAGAGTTTAACACAAATTGAAATTTGGATTTGAAATAGTATAACACAAATTATTGATATATTGGGACCAATGGCATCTAGTTATAGTATAAAGGGCCTATAGCTTAATATCGATATATTTTTTTTGTAATTTTTTATTTCGTTTGTGCTATTAGTGTCTTTAGAAAAACAAATCAAATGATAAGAGTCGTATCATATTCTTGTAGTCACACCAACTTTATAGTCGGGTAAATTTACAAATGATCATATAACTATAATATTTTTTCATCAAAGTCATGTAACTTTATTTTCTCACATAAAAATCATATAACTATGACTTTTTTCACTAGTCATATAACTTTGTTTTCTCACACAAAAATCATACAACTTTCACTAACTCATACAAAAATTATAGTGTTCGAAAAATAAATTTTTCAATAGTATTTTCTTATTTTACGTTTTTTTATTTTTTATTTTCAGTCCAATAAACAATTACCCAATTAAAATAGAAGAAATATGAGTATATATTTAGCCGCTCTCAAAAATAATAGCCGAAAAAATATTTCTTTATATAATGTGTGTATTATATATATATATATAATATACACATTCTATATATATTTTGGCTAGTAAATGCAATTAGTTTCGGCCGACTGGTTAATTTTATATTTTTTCTTTAAAATAGGAATGATCCAACCTAGCCTGACCCAATACCCCTATACGTAAGTTAAAATAATACTAAAAATAAAATTTTTTCCCCATAAAAAACTTAATTCGGAATGCATGAGATTCTGACAAAAAAATAATGAAACAAAAGGTATAATTATAGAGCACTTGAAATAAAAATGATATCAATTGAATAAAAATCTTTTAAAAAAAAAAAGAAGAAGAAGAAGAAGATAGAAGTATCATGTTTTGAAGGATTTACATTCACTTTTAGTATTATTTTATTATATGTATATGAGTATTGGGTCGGGTGGGCCAGGTCAAGTTGGGTCAACCCTATTTTAAGCGAATTATTATTTATTAGACTGAAGAGAAAAATTTACTACTGAAAAATTATATTTTTCGATCACTGTGATTTTTTTGTGAGTTAATAAAAGTTGTATAATTTTTGTGTGAGAAAATAAAGTTGTATGACTTTGATGAAAAAAAAATCATAATTATATGATTATTTGTGCATGTATAGTGTTACAACGAAAAATGTTTAACTATAGTTACATGAACAATGACAATTTATATATTCGACTTCAAACGTAAAATTCAGTAACAATTTATATAATTGGCTCCAACATCCTTTAAATTGTCAGAAATGAGGAATCATGTCATACTAATTTTTTTAAAATATACAATTTTGATTTCAAATTTGTATTTCAAGCAAAGTAGATTAAGTGAATAAACATTATAAATTTATTTCCTTTTTTATCCCAATAAAGGAATTAGGTTATAAAACTAGCCGTTAGAAAAAAAACACCCTATTTGCGCCGCCCACCCTAACGTTCAAAAAATCTCTCTTTTCCAAAATCTCTCTCTCTATATATATATATTCTTCACAAAATCCCTTCATATTCTCTATCAAAATCTCTCTCAACCCTTCCCTTCTCTCTTCTTCTTCCCCTTCAGTTTCTCAAAAATAATCAAGAAGCAGAAGAAGAACAAGAAGAAAATTCTCTTTTTTTCTGTTAAAAAAAAAAGAATCTTGAAATTAGAAAGCGTTAAAAATTCAGATGGCTACAATGAACAGCGGAAACAACAGCAATACTCCAGCAACTGCTCAAGTTATGCCTTCACCTAAACAGACTTTGCCTACTGCAAAAACTGTTGATACCCAGTCTGTTCTTAAAAGGTAAACTTAATTTTATGCATCTCGGTATGTTATGGATGTGATATTTGTGGGTTATGCATTTTTTTTTCTTGATCTCGGGCTGCTTTTGTGGATCCCTATGTAAATCATTTAATTTGAACTTCAAACTGTGCAAATAGTTAGTTTTTGATGATTTATGCATCTGGGGTATGTTTGTGATGTGGTGGTTCTCATGTTTATGCATTGCATTTCCCTGATCTGGGGTTTTGAGATGATTATTGATCCGTATGTGGATCATTCAAATTCAAATTTTAGAATATATTATTTCCTTGAAATATTTTTTATTAATCATTTCTTGAATTAAAGGTTTGAAATCATCAATTTTATGTCCTGAATCCTGTATGTGCAAGTTCGTAGGTGTTTGCGGATCTGAGTATATGTTTGCTGTGATTTTTAGTGCTCATATATTTTGATATCTTGATATGGAGTTTTGGGAATGTTTTTGATCTGTGTGGTGAATGAATAGCTAAGATTTTAAAGGGTTTTACTTGCAAACTTTTGAAAGTGCTAGTTTTCCTTTGATACTGAGCTTTGAGCTACTGTTTAGATTTAAGTAGTTTCTTAAATCTCGTTTGCGGTATTGCTCTGAGAAGAATTGATGTGTTTAGGCTATGAACTCATGAATCTCCGCCTATGTTGCAGAAGTTAATATATCAATATTCCTTGTTTCTGAGTACTTTTTTTTTTAATGTTAACAGTGTTTTTTTTTCTGGGGTTTTGGGGATGTTTTTGATCTGTATGGTGAATGATTGATTCAGTTAGTAGGTTAGTTAGCGAAGATTTTTAAGGGATTTTCTTACAAGATATATTATAAGCTATGTTGCGCGTACTCTCCAAAATGTTGTTGCACCCATGTAGGATTCTCCAAAATTGCACTACTTTTGGAGAATCCGACACGCACGCAGCAACATTTTCGGAGAGTCCGAGCAACATAGATTATAATTGTTGGTTTTCCATTGATATCGAGTTACTGGTTTCTTCATATGAAGTTAGTAGTTTCTGAATACCATTTCTAGGGGAATAGCATGATATGAGTTGAGCTTAAATGAAGAGGTGAGGATTCATATAAACTAACCTAACTTGTTTGAGACTGAGGCATCGTTGTCGTTCTTGTGTTTGGTGGGAAAGGGTGGTGTTTCTAGTACTTGATTTTTGATATGTCAATGTTGCCTGAATGTATAAAAATTGATGTGTCCAAGTAGTTCCTGAGAAGAATTGATGTGTTTAGGCTGATTGATTTGTCAATGTTCCAACTAGTTGGGATTTTAATAGGCCTTGTTTCTCAAATTTATTACATACAATAGTTAGATATCTGAGCAACTTGTTTTTAATGTTTCAGTGTTTTTATATTTCATGTTATTCACTATTCTGATGAAGGTGTTTGTTGTTGTATAATCAGGTTGCAGTCTGAATTGATGGCTCTAATGGTAAGGAATCTAAGATATCTATACTACTCATTTCTACTTCTTTTTGAGAAATATCTTTAACTTAAGGTTATTTTAATGATACTTTAGATGAGTGGTGATTCTGGGATATCTGCATTTCCTGAAGAGGACAACATATTTGTTTGGAAAGGGACAATTACTGGTAGCAAAGATACTGTTTTTGAAGGAACAGAATACAAGCTTTCGCTTTCATTTCCTGCTGATTACCCTTTCAAACCACCAAAGGTTAAATTTGAGACTGGTTGCTTTCATCCCAATGTTGATGTCTATGGCAACATCTGCTTAGACATTCTTCAGGTAACAGCTTGACGGTCTCATCCACAGCCAGACGCAGACTTTGTTTAGTTGTTTCATTGTTTCATCTGGACTTAGTATTTTCGACACAAAACATAGATATACAATGCGTTCTGATGTGTGGAAAACTATATTATTACAGGATAAGTGGTCATCTGCTTATGATGTGAGGACTATACTTATCTCAATTCAGAGTTTGCTTGGAGGTAAAACCTATGCAATTTTCTGACATTTTCCAATTTGATCTTATTATATTAAACATTTTCTAATATCTTTTTCTTGATATCCTGTTTTGGATGTATCAGAGCCAAACATAAGCTCACCTCTAAACACTCAGGCTGCAGCTCTTTGGTGCAATCAAGAAGGTAAATCCTTAAATTTCTTGTAAGTTGAAATTAGCAACTGTTTTTTTAACAAGTCATTGCCTTTTTTTTTTTCTCTTTCTGCAGAATACAGAAAGATGGTTGAGAAGCTATACAAGCCTAGTGCATAGCTAGCTTACTAGTGCAGGATTCCATTTTTCTTCATATATATGGAGCAAATTTAGTTGGAACTTCATTGCTATTTTTTTTCTTGTTGATGTTGGATAATCCTCTCTTATGAGAAAGAGGAAACGCTGTACTTTTACAAAATATGAGATATAGAGTATCATTTCAAATCTTATCCCTTCTTTCTCCAATTCCTTGGTGTGTAACTAAATGCAGAAGAAGTGCTACAACCATGAAATTAATCTTATATCTATACATCTATCAATTTTGATTAGACCTTGTTCTTCTCCTTGCTTGCTATGTGAGACTCGTTAGTTAATCATGATTTGTCCTTTCATTCTTAAAATTCCAGTGGAATGGCTTAGCACAGAGAAAGCCAAAAACTCAAGCCAGAGGCAGAAAGGAGAAATACTAAAGTATTAAGTGGTAAATAACTCACATTCAACCAAATATTCATCATTTTTGGAGCATGGGGGCCAGTTAACTCTGGCAGGTCGGCCGGGCCTGACCCGGGACCGGGCCCACGGCCCATCTGGGCTTGTGGGCTAAACGGGTCCGCCCGTGGCGGGTTCGGTCTGGACGGTCCTGGGGAGGGACCGTGAGCCCGGGCCTGTTTAGCCCGGGACCGGCAGGCGGGCCTGGGCCGGTTCAAACGGGCCAAACGGGCCTTACCAACGGATAAACGTACCAACACCACTAGTCTTGTTGCTAACCAAACTGATAGTTATCCAAATGATGTCCCGACTGACCCTTCTAAACGGTCCGAAACATCTCTTGTTTGGCACTTTACTCAACTAAGAGATCAAAATATAAGGCTAAGTATAAATTTACTTAATGGCGTCTTGATATCTCATAAATTTACTGGCGATCGTGGCGGTACGGGTAGTTTGACCAGACACATAATGAAACACCCTAATGATAAAACTAGATTACTTCAAATGAAAGCTAGGCAAGAGGGGAATTAACACTAGCACCGGTTCAAATCTAGTTCAATCGGGAATTAACACTGTTACCGGTGGAATTTTGTATTACGATCCAAATAAAAAAAATCGTGAAGAATTGGCAAAAATGATTACTGTTATGTGCTTACAATATAATCCTACTTTTAAAGGATGGCCTCGCACAACCGTAAAGGCTGAATATGAACAATATTTCCGTTATTTATTTACTCATATTAGTAATCGTGTTTCTATTACTACTGATATTGGTAGGAGCGGTAATGACTGTGATTATCTTACTGTTACCACTCATTAGATTGATGAGGACTGGATAATGCAAAAATACATTATTACTTATATAATAATTACTTCAAGTCACACAGGTAAGTTTATTGCTAAGACAGTTGCAGATATTTGTAGATATTTTTGCATTAGAGATAAAAT
The DNA here is from genome assembly GCA_005239525.1 of Nicotiana knightiana. Classification (NCBI taxonomy): domain Eukaryota; kingdom Viridiplantae; phylum Streptophyta; class Magnoliopsida; order Solanales; family Solanaceae; genus Nicotiana; species Nicotiana knightiana. Next base: position 7,599 of record ML393899.1, read on the forward strand.
AATGTAATATCCTTAATAGATAATGCTTCTAGTAACACTAATGCTATAAGTTTTCTTACAACTACACTAAGTCCTGCATTTAGTAATATTTTTCATGTTAGATGTATTTGTCATATTTACCATTTAATCGTCGGTGATGGTCTGTAAACTTTAAATGTTGAAATTGCAAAGGTTAAATTCGCTCTTCATTGGCTTTTTTATTCAAACCGTAGAAGTAGAGTTAGAGAATATTATAAAAAATGTGATGAATTTGGCCTTAGAGAAAGAAAGGTTCCTAAACCTTGTCCGACTAGGTGGAATTACTTGTATGAAAGTTTAGTTGTTGCATATGAATATAGNCGAAAGTTTAGTTATTGCATATGAATATAGAAACCCAATAAGTGCAACCTATAATGCTCGTATAGGTGGTGGTGATGATGATGACGATGAGCACCTTACAAATCAAGATTGGGCTAATGTTAAAACTATTCTAGATTTTTGAGAACATTTTTATGTTGCTACAAACGAATTATTTGGGCAATATTATGCTACTATTTCTAACTGTTTAGTTTATTCATCACTTGCAGAATTATTTACTCAATTTTCAGAGGGTGGATAGTTTACCAATGTGCTATTGATGGTATGAAAGATAAGTTTAAAAACTATTTTTTCCCTATCCCTTTATGGTGTTGCAGCCATGTTAAATCCTACCATGAAATTAGGAGGTCCTCACTATACTTCAATTGAGAAATATGATACATTTATAGATGAAAAAGCGTCAATTAAAATAAATGTTGAAACAATTTATAATGCTTATCAAGTTATATTAGATCATGCTAGACTAAATGTTCTAACTCCTACCTCGTCTAGCTCGCAGTCATCTAAAAGATCTGCGGGACTAAAATCACTTAGTTCTTGGACGGGGTTCAGGGGTTCTCAAGGTGATAATATTAGTGATAGTTCACAACTAAATGAGCTTCAAGTTTATTTGTCGCAGGGACTTGAAACAGAGAATCCCGACGGCACCTTCAATGTTTTGGAATGGTGGAAGGACAAAGAAAAACACTATCCGGTCCTTTCAAGGATAGCTCGAGATATCTTAAGTATTCAAGCTTCAACAGTGGCGTCGGAGAGCGCTTTCAGTCAAGCAAGACTTCAAATCGGTGATCATAGATCGTCTATGAGGGAGAGCTTGGAAAAATCAGTACTTTTCAGAGATTGGATCCGTTCAGAGAGAAGAAATTTTGGACTACTTGAATCACAACCAGAGATAGACGAAGCTTATGAAGAAATGCTAGCGGAACTTGCGGAGGATGCTGCTACCAACGGAAATTCCCCAAACCTTGAAGGATTTATGAAATTTGTTAGAGATAATATGTAGATTAACATGTAACTTGTATTTTGGCACATCTTGATTAATTTTTTTCCTTTTAATGGTGGTATTAGTACCTTGTTGTGCTCATTCCATTGGGGGGAGGAAGACTAAGAAAGATATTGTCATTTTTTTAAATGTCGTATTAATAAAAATTATTTGCTTACATTTTTGTTGTGTTTAAACTTGAATTACAAGACATAAGTCATAATTATATAATACAATTTACAATAAATTGCCTTAGATAATATAATATAATTACATAAAAAAAATTATTTTTCTTAAAATAGCCAACGGCTATAATTTGAAAAACTAGCCGTTTGGATTTTTTAGTGCAAGTTTAAATATCTCTTTACAATTTTTGTGTTTTAAATTTGAATTACAAGATTTATGTCACAATATTTACAAGAAATTGCCTTAGATAAAAAAAATTTAAAAAAATAACCCGGATCGTTTAGGCCCGTTTGGACCCGGCCCACTTAGCCCGGGCCCATGTGGGCTTAGGCCCACAGCGGGGCGGTTCTACCCATTAGAACCGTTTGGCCCGGGACCGCCTGACCCAAGCCCGCCTGGACCGGGGCCGTTTGGCCCAGGCCCGGCCCAGATTACACCTTTTGGGCCAGTAGATTGACAAGAGTGTTCATGTGCATCATATTTTGGATACTAAATCCGTTGATGGGTCAAGCTATTAGATGATTAGAGCAAAAAGTATGGTAGGTTCTGAGACACAAGCTACTAGTTGGATTTAGGCATGTCTTTTACACCAAACCTTTGCCATCCATAAGATTCAACATGAACATTGGAGTATTATTGTGTAGTAGTGGGCATACTAAATATATGTGGAGAAAGACGTAAAAGGAAAGTTAGAACGTCTAATTATAAATCAGCCAGGCCTACATGGGAAGTTGAGTGTTGCACCAGTTCACTCAAGGTTCACCGTTCACCCACAATGGTGTCTCGGGGCGTTCGCTCATGCTTGACTTAGACGCACAATGCGAGACGAAAACAATATGTGTCCTCCAGAGAGAAGTTTTTGTTTTATAATATTGGAATGAGACGAGCTTAAATAGAGCGACATCCACACTAAGCATTCTTGTAGCAACTTATTTAAAATTGAAGCATAGTAGTAACTAACAGTTGTGGTATAACAAGTGCAGTGATGGTTATTCATGCCAACTGCTATGGAGGAATCTGCCATAATTCTAACTTTGGTCAAACCCAGTGAATATATGAACAATAATCCTTATAATTAGATTGCAGTAGTACTATTTCATAGTTCCACAGGTACAAAGCCAAAATTTGAAAAGAGGAACATAGTTAAAAACATAACTTTGATTAATATGGTAAAGCCAGCAAATGCTAAAACCATGTTAATTATCACCATTCAAGCTAAAAAACATGATAACTCTTTAACAGGCAGTTCCAACAAGACTTCAAAAGACCTCAGCATTAGAATTCTAACATATTACACTATAAAACCTGGCCTAATACATTGATCGTTGAACGTCATAAATCTCCTCAAGGGTTCTAACTAAGGACATGGCAGATCTAAAGCACCCAACAGAATTCTCTTCGATCTCCATGATTTAACCCAAAAGACTATATGATGTTTGAGTAGAATTAATTCTTTGAGGTAAGCTGCCTCAAGTTATACTTGGACAATTCCTTGTACTTTTCAACAACTCCAAGCAAGCACACAGTCTGCAAAATATGAAGAAAACAACGATCAGACAAGTCATTTTTCTTTAACATTTCAACCAGAAGTAATGGACATCAAAGGTGTAAAGAACTAATTATTAGGAGTAGCTTTTTCAAAAATGATATATCGAATTATCTCCTATCAAAGATTCTTAATACAATTCAATCTCAACATTATTGAATTTAAACCTTGTGAATAGGTTCCGCATGTGCGTCAGGATAGATGAACAGATTAAACACCTAATTGATGATATATAATGCTATTGCTGGAATGTAAATTATACTCTTCTTTCCATCTGAATGGCTATAGTAATGCCTTAAGCAAAAGAGGCTTCAACGACAACGCCATTACAGGGTAGGAAGATGGCTAGTATGCCTTCAACACACTGCCCCAAGTCATGGACTAACGAAGAGAATATAATCTAGCTTTCATGGCACAACATTCGTTTGCACATAGTAAAGCTAAACTCTCTAGGGGGATTTACTGGGAGTATTAGACACTCCTTTGACAGTATCTTCTTCCTTGGTGTTAGCTGACTAGTAGAGTATCTAATGCTGAATGCTTTGCATATATCGAAAAGAGAAAATAGAAGTAGTACAGCCAGGGCCAAAAGAACCGAGTTGTTTGTACGGTAGAGAAATGCAAAAAAAATTATAGAACACATTTATAAGAAAAGATGTGTACCTTGACTATTTGAACCACTATGTTTATATCAGGGTTGCTAAGATCAACTTTGTGAGGTGAAGGAACAGATTTAGCCACTGTATCAATGATTTTCATCTTATTAATTCCAGTATTTGCTCGAGCTTCATAAAGCACTGCAAACTGTGAGAGAATATTGATTAGGCTAGAGACTTGATTCACTCTTCCAAAAATATGAGTTGACTGCAACATAAATGCAGTTCACAAAACATAATTTCATCCTATTTTCACATCTCTGACACTTGTAAACAAAAGTTACAGATAATTATATTTCATAAAAATACATTGAAACCAACGCATGTCCAAAGAGAAGTGGATATCATGTAGCTAAAAGATCCTGGATCAATTAAGTGCAAGGCCTCTTGCAAATGCGGAATACATCCACAAAGTGATTGTTTGTTAAGTTTCACTATCATTCTAGCTATACATTCAAACATTAGAAGAGTTTCGATGACATGCCAAGAGAAGAGGCTTCATAGTGAAAACAATGGCCTAGGAAATATGAATATGACCTTTTTTGGAGTGTCAGTTTCAGCAGGTAAGTACTGTTCAACAAGAGGCTTTATTGCTCTTCCAATTTCCTCCTCTGATGCATAACATGTTACTTCAATTGGTAACACTCTCAATATGAACCTGTTGAAGGCTATGACATTCTTGAGCAAGAGATATTAAACAAAGTAACCTGCCACACATAAAGTGGACATATTTATAGAGCTGTCTAGGAATAAATTTTAGCATATAAAAGAACCTTGATACGTGTCTCTTCGTCAAGGCAAGAGAGGACATCATATGTTGAATGATTTCCTTAGGGTTGGGATCTCCATCTTTCTTGCGCATTTGAACAAAAACAACACCATTGCAACCTGAGTCGAGGTAGTTAAAACGCCTCTGTTTTCAGAAAGAAAGCAATGTATTACGAAAAATATTTCCAGAAACAAGTAAGAAGAACTACATTGAACCAAACAATTTGGTAACCGGTCACAAAGTTATACGCTAGATTTGGTGCTTTTTGATTAACTCAAATGAGAAGCAACAGATAAAATCATGACAGAAAGAGTATCTTTCTTTAAAAGGTAAATAAAAGTGGTGTACTAAGACAGTGCACATTTGTACAAAAGTTAAAGGTACAAGAGTAGTCAGACAGAGAGTATCTTATACCAGTATATAGACCTATGTCAACCACACATTCAAAGGGGAGGAAAACAATCTCGCCCTTTCAGTGTGAGATTATAAAGACATTTTGTTCCATTGTGCTCAAACAGAAATAGCCCTAACAAACATCTGTCATGGATGAGCAGGAGACATGCAACATAGATACTTGTTCACACATAAAGAAAGCCATGAGTAATATACTTACCTAGCACAGGAACTAAAGTAGCAGCTTACTTGAAAAAATCAGAAATAATTACATCTACTTACCTTACTTTTGTCTCCCAACTCAGCAAGCTCAGCTTCAATTAGTTTATCAACAGATTTCTCCTCTGTCTTACCAACAACAATATTTCCAGCTTTTGGTGCTTCTCTTTCCACGCATTGTTTCTTTGAGGGTGGCTCCCCCACTTCACTATCTTTTTGTTTATGAGTTGTCTCTAGCTCCTCTTTCTTATCAGCATTTCCTTGTATTTGCTCATCGGCAGAGATGTTGTCCTTGTTTTCAGGCCCTGATCCACCATTTTTCAAGCTGCCTATTTCTTCATCAGTTTTCTCCTGATTCTGCTCAATTTTTGAAGTCTCCTCCTTGGTCTGATTCTCATCATTTGCTTTGTCTTCATCACCTTCACCACCATCATCATCATCACTACTAGATGAATCAGAGTATGTGAAAACAATCTTTCTGTTTTTAGGTTCTTCTGATAATTCTCCATGTCCTAAACTTGAACCCGTCCCCTGTACCAGCTCATCGTAAAACTGCACAAAAGGGAAAAAAATTCATGGGTCGCGCCTACGACAACCTACATAAACCGAACAAAGAGCTTTCTATTGTTTTGTCCTTCTCCACGAATCAAGATATAAGGCAAGCTTCGAATCTGAACAAAGGCTCCAAAAGTCATACTGTAGGCCAAAGATATTTTGAAACAAATACAGTTATTAATTTTCAAATAACAAGTATCCCTTTTTGACATTCTTTAGATAACAGGAAAAATATTTACCACTTGGGAATAGGTTTGTCTTGTTATTATGCTGGTTTTGAACCTATTGCTTTTCGAGGAGTATTTTGACCTTATCATAGATTCATAACCAGTAAAAACATAGGGAACTTTTAATATTATTATTATTATTATCATTACTATTATTTATATATATTTAACTTATTTTTCACTTTTATTTTTATTTGGTATGATAATGACATGAGTTGAGCTTAAAATAGAGAAACAAGGCCAGGGCGGCGGATTCATATAGTCGACCAGATTTTCTTTTGGAATTGAGGCGTAGTAAGTATTGTTAGATAACAGGTAAAGCATAAGGATCAGAAGTGTCATGAAAAAAACATTCTAGTTCACAAGTGTGCTTTTTAAACTCTTCACAGACTACCTTATGAGCTTGTCCTTTCTGGTGTTCTGACATTAGAATTTGTTTTACTAACAGACATTGAACCCTTGCAACATACTGAAGTCCAAAATGAAAGAAGTAATCATCGTTACACAATAACTAACTTTTCCGTTCTTTCTTGCTCTAACTTCATAGTTAGAACTAAAAGAAATATTTGCAGAGAGTAATTTCTAATTGGATGTACGAACGACCAAATGTCTGGATCAATGCAGTTACTTGTACTTTGTCAATAAAGGAGGTAAGTGTGATGTTCATTCAAAGAAAACACCAACTTCTAATTTTCTACTGGCGTTTCAAAGATATCTATAATTCATTTCTTTAAAAAAATATAAATTACTATGTCTCAGTTATATGCAAAAATTAGTAAAATTAACCCTCAAAAGCAAAACAAAAAAAGAAAGTTTAGCTAGCCAGAATGCAGAAATGAATATCTTCACTCACATAAACAGTAACTTGAAGATAATTATAAAAGATAGAAGCTTTTTGGGATTTTGAAACATACAGAGTCAATAACATTAACAGCTTCTTGAGAGGCTTGTCTTTCTCTTCCACCATCACATGTTATATAAAACCCTTGTACTCCTGGCCTTAAAGGGTATCCACCTTTCTTCACTGCTTTCTATTTTATGCACAAAAACCCATAATTAATCACCAATTTAAAAACCTTTTATAAAAAAAGGCACTAAGCTTCGGGAAAGGCCAGACCACGGAGGTCCAAGCTTTACCCTCCGTTTGTGCAATTGAACCCGTTGGAAGTTGGAAGCAACTTTACCAGTTACGCCAAGGCTGCAACTCATAATTAATCACGAATTAACCTTTTAAAAATATTACAGCACTGTAATACGTATATATATACATGTATTTTACATCTACAGAGAGAAAAAGAAAAGGGGTACAAAGTGATTACATTGTTGGGACGATAACGTTGCTTGTTCTTTGTTTTGTTGGTAGCTTTTGGCTTTGATTTGTTGTCTGTAGCCATTGAAGTGAAGAGAGAGTTACAACAGTGACTGCAGGAGAAAGAGAGTGACTTTTGAGAAAAATATCATACTGTATGAGGTTTTTAAGAATTTTATTTAGAGATGATAAAAGCCCAATTAATGCTTTGAACTAAGCCCGTCAAAAGATAAAAGCCCAATTAATCTTTTGAACATAAGTTAGCCCAATTGGCATATTGGCTTCTCTCTCACTTTGTCTTTTTCTTTTTTTTTTTAGAAAATCTCACTTTATACCTGCCCAAACTATTTACCCTTTAATACTCAAGCCCAAAGGATTTACTTTTCCTACCTATACGGCCTAAACTATTTACCCGCCTACCCAATCCCTTTTCCCTTTTCAATTTCTCTAAACAAGCAGAGCTCTACATCCCAAACGCTCTTTTCCCCTTTTAAAAAACACCCATAGCTTAGTCTTTTCAATGGATGATGAAAATCCAGCACAAACCCATGTATTTTTATCCAATATTTTTTTAGAATTTTCTATATAAATTCTAAAAACTAAGTTTTTATATTATTTTACATGAGTTTCACTCCAAAATCCTCTTTCTATATTAGTATATTCTTTTTTTGTGTATTTATTTGTATTTCTAAGCCCATGTTGTGGTTATATATTAAGCTTTCCAAATCAAAAAATTTGTGTCTTTGAAGACCCATCATGGTTGATCTTGAAGCTCCTAAATTTAAAATTTTATTTTTAAAATTTGATGTTTAATTCAAAGTGGGTGCTGTAAAGTATTACTTATGGTACTTTCAAGAAGTTTATAGCATAATTTGTTCGCATTTGGAGCCGATTTGAGGTGATCGAGATTGAATTTTTTAGCTGAAAATCGAAAAAAAATATAGTTACCCAATAGTATATCGCTATAGTATACAGTATGTTGTAGGAGTATATACCTATGTTGCAACAGTATATTGTTATTGTATACAATATACTGCAATGGTATATTATAATATTGGAAGAAGAACACAACTGCCTAACAGTATACCACAGTGGTATATAATATATTGTAGGAGTATATAGGTATACTGAAACAATATACTGTTACAATATATAATATATTGTAATGGTATACTGTATAATAGGTAATAAAATACAACATGTTGTAATAGTATACAATATACCATAATAGGATACTTCGACTACTATTTGTTGAATCATCTAGGTGTTATTGTCCAAAGCTAAAGTCATGGTTATAGTAACATTATATTGTTACAGTATACAATATAACATAAAAATGTATTGTAATAAATGAGTTTTTTTTATTTCTTTTATTTTTTTCAAACTATGTCCTTGCAAATATTTTCTTAAATTAATGTTTTTGATGGATTTCCACGACAATAATATTCACTGTATAAGTAGATGTCGGAAGACATAAAATTGTAATATAGCTATTTGGTATATTTATATGGAATTTTGGTATACCATTGTGACAATTATTTTACAGTAACATTAAATACTAATATGTTATTTTATTATACTAATAAACAATTGTATTATAATGATATATAATTTTGAATCATATGTGCAAGAAATATTTACAATAATACATACATTTAAAAAAATAAAAATGCAATGAAAAAAAGAGAGAAGAGAAAACAGTATAATGTATAAATTGTTTTAATAATTGATTTTTAAGAAAAAAGATAAAAATAAAAGACAAATAGTATATTATACTATCAATTATATTAAAGAAGATGAATAAATATCAAATATATCAGTTATATTTTATTATTATATAAAAAAAGAATAAATAAAAGAAGCAAAAAGTGAAATTAATTAGATTATGTAAAAAAAAGTAAAATTAAAAAAATGAGCTAAATTAATTTAGAAAAGGAAGAAGAAATAAAGAAAATGAACAAAAGGAAAGAAAAAAGCAAAATAATAAAAGAAAAGAAAGGAGCTAAGATTGCTATGGAATCAAATTATTTGAAAATAATAAAATAAAGAACAATATGATTTAAAAAAAGAACAGAAAAGGAGTAAAAAGGAAAAAATAAAGAAAAAAGAAATGATAAAAAAATAGCCAATTACCCACAAAAGCTACAATGGGTAGGAAAAGTAAGGGGTTTTTGCATGTGTACCCACTTTTTGTGTCACGTTTTAACTTATACCCGCTTTGTAAAAAAAATTACATTCGTACCCGCTTTTGCGCATAACTTCAGCATGCGGAGCTGAAGTAGCAAAGGCAATCACGCAAAACTTCAGCATTCTAGTAGACGGGCCTGAAGTAGCTTGCGAACTTCAGCTCTAGTAAATGGGGAACTTCAGCTCTAGAGCTGAAGTTCTTATCTTTGTAAATGGGGTGGGTTGAAGTTCCCAAGGTTATAAAGACAAAAACTTCTGCATATGGGCTGACGTTCCCCCAGTTACACTGGGGAACTTCAGCATATGGGTGAAGTTCCCCCATGCTGAAGTTCCCCCAACTTCAGCTCTAGAGCTGAAGTTTTGTCTTTTGTGAATGGAGAACTTCAGCATACGGGGCTGAAGTTCCCAAGTTATAAATACAACAACTTCAGCATACG
>ML393899.1:17685-37622 GCA_005239525.1 Nicotiana knightiana
CCCGTATGCTGAAGTTGTTGTCTTTATAACTTTGGAACTTCAGCTCTAACTAGAAACTTCAGCTCTAGAGCTGAAGTTTTGTCTTTGTAACTGGGGAACTTCAGCCCCGTATGCTGAAGTTTTGTCTTTATAACTGGCGAACCTCAGTTTAACTGGTGAACTTCAGCTTAGCGACGGGAAGGGGAGCTGAAGTTATTTAAAAAGTGGGTACAAGTTAAAAGTTTTAAAAAAGCGGGTATAGGTTAAATGGGGGCGACCAAATAGGGTACCCCGCGCAATTTTTACGAAAAGTAATTAGTTTAATGGGTAGAAAAATAAATGGGTAGACAAGGGTAATTAGTCTGATTTTTAAGGGTAAAGCTATAAAACTCCCATTTTTTTTGTCCTCACGATGACCCCCAACCTAGCTTGAAATTGAGGTATAGTTATTGATAAAATGATTGTGTCTAGATTAAATTGTGCGCACGTTGATTGTACCATCGGTTACCCTAATAAAAGAGATTAGCCTCTTGATCGATCGATTGATTGGATCGAAGTACGAAGGGGTTGATTAAAGTTTGAGATTAGCACAAGACTAAGGCCGAGCAACTAACTTCTACAGGATTGGACGTCTATCTATCTCACCACGCTCCCTTACTCTTATAAAGGCCGGTAAAAGGAATGCTACTCATCTTTCTTACGGCTCGGTACCACATCGGTATCGATACCGACAAGGCGAATGTAGAGTTGACAATATGAGTTTGAGAGTAGCTTTGTATATATGTCACAAAAGTTTGTTTAATACGTATAAATATTAATTTAGAGATGCTGAATCCGCCTCTAGATACATGATAATACCTTTCCCTTTTACGTCTCTCATGATCTAATTTAAGCTTGTTTGAGGAAAAGAAGAAAAGAGAAGGGTAAGGCAAAAGATTTTCCTTTTATTCCTATTTCTATTTTAGATTTTTGCTGTTAATTTTGCTTCTATGCAATTTGGAAGAATAATTTTTTTCATTTAATTATTTTTAACGATAGCGAAAACATGGACAGAATATACACAGTGCTTATATCTTTTCCCTTCTTTCCACAAGTAATTGTTTCCATATTTCCTTTGGTTTTAAAAAAAAAAATTTATCAATCACAGTCCATTCAGTAATCATTATACAGTTGGTAATTACTTCCGATTAGATGTACGTGATTCATTCACTGAAGTTAATTTATTACTTTGTGTCAATTTAATTGTTATTATGTATCACCCCTTCTTTTAAATTACTTGGTGCCAAATAGACAACTGTGACAAATTCTCCTTTTTTAGGGTAGTTTGGAAAATCAAAACATAATGTGAATTCCATAAGTATATTTATAATGAACTAACTAGCTTGTAAAATACAAGGGTACACGCATTTATTCATTCAAAATCATCGCATTGTTTTTCATTTTAGTCGCTACTTAATCAATCCCACGAAAAGCCCAGCTTCTTTCTCATCTGTTTTCAATGTCCTACAATACGATGAAGAAAATAGGTCAAAGAGATGTTCAAAATAAAACCAGAGTAGATGTGTAACAAGCCGGAGATATATGGCAGCTTGGTTGCTGCTATTTCTGACTTTCATATCGATGTCAAAACTAGTTAAGTAGAGCTAATCACAAAATTTTAACTAATAGATCGTTCTCTGAACAAGTGCCAAGCGTTTCAAGATTGTCCCATCGTATGCTGAAACAAGAGTATAACATGTGCAGAGATCATGGACAGTAGTCTCACAGTGAAGAAACAAGTGGCTGAACGACGACTCTGATTTCCTAAAATGGAAGCAGAAGTTTGCCAATCTGTCTTCTATCTCTCACTGGAGAATGTATGGGTTAAGTTGGATTCAAGTGATTCTATTCAAACCATGAACTCAGGGAGGACCACCTGTTTCAAATTTGTTTTTCAAGGAACATCCTCACCACGCTAAATGTTACCAGATAGAACGAGAAAGAGGACTTACCAGAGACAAGTCGATTGGTAGATTCTCCGAGTAGGTTCATCCGTCCTCCTACCGTTGCAACGCTACTTACAAAGGCATCCCCCAGTAGGTCTTGCTGACAAGCTACATTTCTCGGTGATTGTAGTTGTAGTTGCTTCTAAACCTAAAAAGTCAGGTATAAGAATTACCAGAGGGCCTGAGGTGATTTGATGCCCTTGCCCTCGGTTTGAGCAAATAACTGATATAGAGTATCTTCGTCGGGTGCCAATGCAACTCGGTTTTCAGCCAAAATACAACAGACAGTATCATTTAAAGGCAAATGTCCCAGCCAACAACTTGACCAGTATTTTCAGCTCTTAAGAACAAGATATTCTCAAGGAAGCCTTCCCCCCCCTCCCTTCTACTAATACATTTGCGATTGCTCATCCAACCAAAAGCTGACATTTGGCAAGCAATTTCGATCTTTTACCTCATATTATGTGGTGCTTGACCTCATCCTCCAGATCTTGCCATTGGACGAACAAGGTATGCTACTGAGGACGCTATCAATAGATGTAAGCTGCCCACCCTTCAACAGGTAATGTCTTTTCCATCAAGTGCCCTCTCCAGACTGGAATGATCACAAAGCTGGATCCTAGTGGAGTGGTTGACCTGGATAAGTATTAGCAAGTTAATCAATAGCAAGTCGCAAGATACTAGCATGTAGCAACTCTTCGACCCCCCCCCGACAGCAGAGATTTTACTTTTGCTAAATTAATATACACGCTAGAAGCAGCTTTAAAGCACGACAGTATCACCCTGGGGTTCCTTTAGTTATTCTTTTGCTTCAGATTTGGTGTCATCCCCGAATTAAGAAGAGTGAGTTGCATTGCATTGGCCTTTTGTGTGAAAAACATTTGAACCTGCCAATGCCGCGCAATTTTTAAAGTTATCTATAACCCTCCACGAGCAGGATTAATAGAAGAGGTGATACAGACTTGCCTTCACGAACCGTCTCGAACTAGTAAAGAACTCTATGGAGTGCCATCAACAAGATAAAAACTTGAAGTGCCTACGGAAACAACATGCAGTCCATTACTTCTGAAGCCCGTGCTTGGCATAATATCAATCAGAGAAGCTCCAGTAGCATGATACACCATCTCTGGTCTCAACTCATTAGCTAGGATGATATTATGAATCACTTCCCCTAATCTGATAGCAGAGATTAAGGGAATGATCTTGTGGACTCACAGCACACGGAGCTAATAGGGCACAAAGTCATTAGTATCCATAGCTCACTCTTACTAGGAAAAAAAAATATCATTTACACAGCTTTGAAGCTTGTCATTCTTCAAAGCAAACAAGTTGACGAAAAGAAATGTCAAATATTCAAGACCAGGACCCCCGTCTTCTCATGTCTCAAGTACATCATCCTCTCATCAAGCCAACTGTGTCATCATGATCCAATTTGTCGAATATGGAACTATCAAATTGCACTTAGACAACTGTTTGTTTAGTATAAGTTAATGTATAGCTGCATAATTCTCATTCTGATATCCGCATCTTCATTCAGAATCCGCTAATAGGCTTTTAGTGATGGAACTATCTCTCCTGGGTACAATATTTTGTGGAAAGATGTGTTTTACTCCAGTTAGGATTAGCCAAAGAACTCTTGCCTTCTGCATGCGAGAGACAAGAACAAAATCAAGGCGAGAGACAGAAAGAGAAAGGGAAAAGAAACAGATAATTATAAAGCTGATAGCACGTGGATGGGTAAAGGATCACATCCGAGACAGTCACAGGCTTCCAGTTAGCACAGTTAGAGATGGACAACCCTTCATTATGTTTGATATTGATAAATTACACCAGACAGGCTTTCTCAAACATGATTTCTTTTCTACAAGGCACAAAAGGAACCACAAATAAAGCTTCTAATCCAAGTGAAGTAGGAAAGAGATGAGGACGTACCACTTGTTAGCAAAATTTAATGACAATACCAAGCATAAAAGCTCATACCACGAGGCACCACAAGACTTTTCATCAAACTGCAAAGCTAGAGAACCCAAGAAACGTAAAACAATCAGGTAAATATTCAGAACAGAATGATGCACCGATATCCAAAACCACAAGTAGACAAGGCAAACTGAAAGCAGCACTAGATCAGAGTGCAGTTGAAATGTCCAAACACAAGACATCCATTTGAAGTTCATTGTTTCGATGTATATCTATGATCTAGTTTGCTTTGCACACAACAGAACTTATTATTGAACTAACCCAGAAGAAAAACAATATGAGATATTAGTGAATAGGATTCCGCATAAGGCAGCCATAACTCACAACTATAACAAAAGCAATAGTACAAACACTAAAAAGATGGTTGGAGTTCTAAATGCTGGGTTGGTGAAATGAAAGTACTTAGTTGGTTCATCCTATTATACTGAGAGACAAACTAGTCTCAACATGTACACCAGACATCAAAAGCTCTCAACGACTAACTTTAAAAACACAAAGATGACAGATAAGCAGTTTCAGAAAATAAAGCACCCTTTAACTCCTTGCAGATGTTTGTATCCACCTAAAAGCATCAGCATTTCCTGCATTTGCAATAACGTCGGTTTCAAGCTGGACAATTCGTTTGCCAGATGAAGTACACTCCACCTGAGCAATGCAAGAAGTTTGAGACTTTTGAAGTGGATGTTGAAAACCAATCAAAATACCATACAGAGGTCACTGAAAATCACTGAAGATTTCTCAATTCAAATGATTAAATTATGATTTGTAACATGAACCCCATGGTGCAAATCCCCTTTCGTACTGATTTTCATTAAGTGAGTATGAAGACTGAAGACCCTGTAGTTGAATCCATCTCTGAAGGAGAGTTCGCCATATAGGGACTTACCTGTAAAACAGAGAAGTACAGTGATAAAACTGCACGACTAATAATATCATCACTTAAACCAAGGGGTTGGATACACCTCAAAAATAATCCAGGTCTCGGATCAACATCTAGTGTCTGGATAGCATGTCATTCCCAGAAGTCGAAAGCGGAACCAGAGAAATCTGAGAAGCTTCTTAAAATGATCTAAAGAAAAAAAGTGTCTGGAAAAAAGTCTAACCATCACCAAGCACTTATAATCTGGTATCAGCACCATCCATTTGCCACCTCTAAAAATAATGCATTAACCAATTTGTGTCCACTAAAATCAAAGAATGCATTGGATGGGAAAGAAACACGCCTCAAATCATCTCTTTGTTTACTCCGATGATGACTGAAGTATCAAAATATTGCTTTATAAATGAACATCCCAATAACATAAGAAGATTCACAAATGAGCTAATGTCCGTAATACTACGGACGGTTACTGTATGAGTCGAAGTATATTCTACACCTCTAACCTATTTTTTTCCCTTCAACACCTACAAATTAATCGGAAACTAAAATTTTCTCCGAGGACAATTCAGGTACGTCAACAACAGCTCTATCTACCACAGATTTGGGAGTGATTGTTGCTTTACCATTCCTCTGTTGGTCATGTTAATGAAGGTAATCCTGTTTCTGTAAGATCCTCTGCAGACTTGGAAGATGTACATCCTGTCACAAGGGTTGTATTCTCTTCAAGTCTTTCCCCATATCCAACTGACACACCCTTCACCTCCATCGTGGGATCATTCAGCAAAGAGCTGTCATCAGATGACAACAACTCATTCGATGGTCTCTGATCCTCCTCCTCCTTGATACACTTAACATTATCATTCAATAAGCCCGGTTCATCTGGAAGTACAATATCCATCTTGCTATAGCTATCAATAGGTTCTCCCTGCTCTGAACTAATAATAGGCAAACTTCCATTCTCCGCACGGCATGAATCAGGAAGAGCCCCTCGCGGATGCTTTTCATCACTATCACCAGAAAAACAAGATCCCGATTCATTATTCAAGTGAGATTTCTGTTCTAGTGGTCCCTTACTTGAGCAGGACTCAATGTCACATGTTTCATTTGCAGATCCACGCTTATTACCCTCCAAAGGAACCTGCTTACCCTTGCTAACCATTGTATGCAAATGAGCACAAAAAGGAGGGGACCTTTGCCGACATTTGTGGCACTTGAATCCAATTAGCTTAGTAATTCTTTCAGTTGTAAGATCGAAAGCATCTCCATGAAACCAGTCTGCAGGATGGAGTAACCAGACAGGAAAATAAGGTAAGGCACGAGATATAAGGAGAGAAAAGAAGAAAAATATGGAAAATATATAAACATTTCAACACCCAATAATCAGACTCATAAAGTACAATTTAGATATAGGAGTTTCCTTTATTAAAAGACCCATTAAAATATCATTTTAAAGCAACCTCTGTAGCACAAATTAAACAGTGTAACTCGAGAAATAGAAAGGGAGCTCAAACAAAAATGGATTGAACAACAACAGCTATTGATAGCTTGTCTTCTGCAACACTACCTCTTAAATCTCCTGCCACGATCATATTCCAGTTCAAATTTTATAAAATAAGATTCACACTCACTTATCACCTATAGTTTAACAATTACAAACTAAAACAGCAGACTTAGAGGAGACCAGACCCAAGAGCGACAATGTTATACTAGACAATGTCACATCATATGTTAAACATGATGGACAACTGAAAATAAATGAACGCATTTCCACAGGAAAACAATTAGATATACAAGATATAAAACCAACTCAAGATATATGGTAGACAGCCACCAACAAGATAACCAAAGGGATCGTCGACATAGGCACAACACTGTATAAAACCCTTACCTCCACAAACTTCACATGCAATGTAACTTGAAGTAGGTGTATATTCTAGTTCACCACAAAGACTGCACTTCGGCTGATCCGCTGTAGCAGCCAACTCTCCAGAAAGAACAAGACGATTTTTACTCCTGAAGAGTGTCACTCGTTCATCATTTGGCTTTTGTGAGAGCAATAAACCATTTAGCCAGTATATCCGGCATAATTGCATTCTCTTCTTCTGCCAAACAACTTCTGCTGATTTCTTTTTCTCCGATATGTCAACTTTTGCTTTTTTCTTAGGTCTACCCCTTCCAGCTTTTGTTTGTTTCCCTCTTTTGTGTACTATTTTTTTGTTTTGCACAGCTACAAATTTAGCTGTCCTAGCAGAACGCCTGAGGGGTATAGCAACAGGCTCTTTTTTACTACTCTGTGATTTTGCTGGCTGTTTAATTTTGGTGCCTCTGGATTTAACTTTTGAGCTCAGTGGCCTCAAGGCTTTCGATACTTTCTTACTCTTTTGCAACTCTATCCTCCCCCTCTTGACATTCTTTCTCCCATTATTATTCATAGCCGCACACTTGTGGCATGTATACTTAAACTCAGCAGCGGCAAATCCAGTTGACTTTCTGACATGCCGTTTATGGAAGAAACCTGAAGAAAATGATAAATATCAGATTAATTGCATAAAATGCGGAGAAAAGTTAAGGGAGATGTGGAAGTGAAGATGAAAGTACACTGAACTGATGACCAAATTAACTTTGAAGTATTAGAATCAACATATGTAAAAGTAAACAAACAAAATCCACATGGAACTGAATGAAAAAAAGAACAATGGAACTGATACAGGAAACTCGAGGGAGAAAAAAGTCTCAGCACCAAACAGAAAAGGTACTGAAGCCTCGACACTAAATAAAGGGAGGACCTTTTGCCTAAATCAAACAAACAACAGATCTTTGTGTTCCTCCAACTTATTAGTATTGAATTATGTGACCATCTCATCAAGCAATTTAATAGCTTTAACTATTAGAGGAGGAATACTTGTCTTAAGCATGGCCATCGCATGTGGGCTGATAATTCAACTATCACGGAAATTCTATGATCATTGGTGATGGTGAGACTAGAGGCCAAGGACTTACTAGAAACGAAGGACTTTCACATGCCCCAATACCTATTGAATTATGTTGTTTTCTCATCTGATAGTGTAAGTTCTTTGAGATGGAAAACTATTTTTTTATTTGTATTTGTCGTCAGTACTATGCTATTACATCTAGATGTTATTGGCAAAACTAAGAACAGAGACTAAAATAACAACATCCCAATTAGTAATAAATCAAATTCTGAAGTGCCAAAGAAATAGCAGACAATTAGAAACTGCTATTTGGAAGTATGATGCAAATCTGACAACGTGAACAGCAGAAACCCTGCAGAGGGTGCAACTGGTGCTTAATAAGACGACCACCTAACCCAATCTTGGGCCATGGAAAAAATCAACCAACTAAAGGCATATCCTTGCTTTTTGATTGAGTATTATAACATGCAGATACCAATATGGTTCCAAAGATCAATTGTATCATATATGTCATGTTAATATCCCAAAATATTTCACATGTCATTGAAATATTGAATGCCATCAGTTACTTGATGTACTTAAGAATATTTATAAAATGACCACTTGACAGTTCACATGTGGGTAAAGCGGTAAGAAAGTTTTATTAGGAGAAACTGAAGCACTCACCTTTGCAGTACTGACAGCTCACAGCTTCCCTGCAAGTAACAAAAGAAAACTAATCTTAAGAAAAAAAATTCAGAGTAAAACATCTAGTGGAAATGGAAGACCAAATTCTTCATTCTATTAACTGTACACAGATATAATACCTAATTTTATCTAGTTAGGACTCGTACCAGAACATAGAGAGCGAGTTAGAAACTGGACGGCAACAACTAACATGCCCATGCACAGGAAACAAACGAAAAGAAAATATTCTCGAAAATCAGATCCACACAATGCTGGAAATCTGAAACTATTCCCGCAATGTTATTCAGGGGCAAGTTTGTGTAGACCTCAACAGAAGAGTGAAAATGAACATAATTCAAGGGTGACAATATTTTCACACTTGCTTGCTTCCACCAAGTAAAAATGATACCAAAAAAATAGCACAGAGAAGCGAACAACAAGATGGAAGCATCTCCAAGAAGGTAGAAAATTTTTCATCGCAAGGTGAAACAATATCAACTGCTAAAACATAGTTGCAATCATGTTCCTGGACATAACAAGGAAATACTAGCTGCTTCGTCTGACAGTAATAATCAAATGTTGCCAAATATAAGACTCCATATTTAAAGACCAAAAATTATAACAGTCCAAGTATCACATATTACGATCCCTCCCTTTCTAATTTCTTTCTTGTTTTTCCCTTTTCCAATGGGGTTTGCAGCTGATAAAACACAGCCATCTCTTTACCTTTGCATATACACAAGATTCGCCACTTATCACTTTTGGATAATAAGCTGATAATTAAACGATCTATCTACTCCGACCAAAACTGAGATCTAATAATAGTGCCTGCCACAAAACACCTCTTTAGTGAGGCGAAAGCCCAACCTTAGCTGCACCTAACTTCAGGATCTAAGTGCTCCTAACAGCATTGATTTATACACATGTATGACATCAAGATTTTGAGGTCAAAAGTCATCTGCAAGCTGCTCAATTTTTTTTTGGTGGGCGGGTTGGTGGGGTGGGTGGGTGAGGGGGGTAAAGCTGTTCAAATTTTGTCATTTAACAGTAGACTACTATTATTTTAGTTTGGCATGATGATTACATGAGTTGAGCTTAAAGAAAGAAGTGAGGATTTATATAGGCGACCAAAACTTTGTTTGGGACTTAGGTGTAGCTGTTGTTGTTGTTTAACAGTAGACAAGGCACCTGATATCGGAACCCAAGGTGATCAAAGGTACCTGAGGATTTTAGTTTGGCATGATGATTACATGAGTTGAGCTTAAAGAAAGAAGTGAGGATTTATATAGGCGACCAAAACTTTGTTTGGGACTTAGGTGTAGCTGTTGTTGTTGTTTAACAGTAGACAAGGCACCTGATATCGGAACCCAAGGTGATCAAAGGTAAACAATCAATATTGTCTTGAATTTGCAAAAGTTGCTACAGTTATTTGTTTCTTAATGGTAATACTAAGTAAACGGTGAAAGAAATAGAAGAAGGAAAGCAGGAAAAATAAACACAACAGAAATGTGCTGAAACTAAGACTGAAATGCTAAATGACTTTTAAGAAGAAAGTAACTGAATGAAAAAGATAGAACTCGCAAGGTTATTCAGAAGTTGCTGCACGACACGTGTTTCCCATAACTAACTACTCTCTTTCTTTTCCAGCAGAAAAATCTTATCCACATTTACTATAAATAGCAAAAACAGCATTTTCATAACTCCCCAGATTATGAAAGAAGTGTTAATTCATCCATGAAAGCAGATATGTGCATGTTATTAAATGACTGGAGCTTTTTCACAAATATCAAGAAGCATCATACCTAATTAGGACATCTTTGTTACAATGCCCACACTGATAATACTCTGATCTCTCTGCTTTGAGGAAAAGGTATTCGAAGCCCTTTTTCTCCAGAGGTTTTTTCATTATTCTCTTGGTCTCACGATGCTTCCCAACACTTATCTTGCTAGATTTGCGAGCAATTCTTTTCTCCTCAAATCCTTTCACAAGATGCAAGGGCATGTGAGATTCTTCTAGCCAATATCTCTTTCTTTCATTTGAAGCCTCTTCTAGCATTGTACCGCATCGAACAACAATGTCAGGTAAGAATCTTCTTTTACCAAAATCAAGAAGATATTTAACTACAGATCCTTCAGAGATTTTCCTGCGTACAATAACCTTCTTGAATGATCTGACAGATTTTTGAAACTCCTTATCCATCATTGCAAGGATATTGGTGTTTCCTATATCATTCCATCTAATATGAGCATCAAGATCTCTAACCTGAAAAGTGAAAAAGAGAAAGCTATGAACCAAAAGCTCAATAAACTACACTCAAGCATGTATCTTTGTCAACAATAACAAAGACAACTAAGATGTCCTTTCAACACAAGCCATAAGCCCATAAGGAAAAGTGCTACTGTAATTAACGCAAATAGTAACTATCTATGTCCAATGGAGTCAATTTGGGCACTTCGTGTAGGGCCATAGCTCTATCATCTGGACCGCTGAAGTGCCACAGTAAGGCAGCAGATCCAGGAAGATCATTTCTCTCCGGTTAAACATTAGTAGCCAAAACTGAATTGCATGGAAAGCGTACCTGGAGAGCAAGTTGCTCCACAGATCTTGAAGTCTCAACAGCACCCCTCCAAGCTATGCACTTACTTCTCTTGGCAAAGTCTGAATTATCCGGATATAACATGCCTTGTATCTTCTTACATCCATCTGCACATGATAATTCTAGGTAAATTAAGCTCAACTGTTCAGTTGACCAGAAACCCAAGTTGTATTAGAAAACAACACAAATGTTTAGACCTTGTCGGGCAGCTTTGCGCGCCAATGATTGAGGCAAAACCTTCCAGTTGAATAGACGACGAGATAGCCTTCCCCCCCTCCACCAAAATAAGCCCAACCCACTTCCAGCATTTGAAGATGGATTCAACTCAGGCTCCAAATACCTAGCCTTCTTTTTTCCAATTCCATGTTTAGAAGACACACGTGGTGAATTGGTAACGATATGCTGCCCAGAACCCAATTTGGCTAAAGAATCCACATGCTTGAGCCAATCAGGGGTAAGTGCTAGAGGCCGCAAGTTCGACTCTAACTGGCACCAAAAGTATCAGTTAGAAATCAATAAGATATGAAATGCAATAATAACTACTACAACTACTATTATGTCTCAATTCTAAGCTAGTCAGGATCGGCTAATATGAATTCACACCATCCATTTAGACTCATTTTACTCCAACATTCAATACCTTGCGGTTCTCTGGCACTACGAATTCTTTGCAATTTATATTGCCACACAGATCTCTAAACAGGCTAAAAGACTCTTAGCAGACACTGACCCCAAAGTAAGCGTCAGAGGCGGCCCTTCCATAAAGCAGGTAAAGTAATTGCTTTAGGCCCCATATTTGTGGGGGCCCCATTTTTTGTTACACTTAATAAACTATGTATAAGTTTAAAAAAGAGTTCTGCAAAGTGAAAAAGTCTGATTTCTTTATTTAACAAATATAGAGAAGAAGGATTTGCAACTGCTATAATTTCTACTAAGGAAATTGCACTTGAAATGAATATCGAGCCCGAATTTCGTAAGAAACGTGTGATATATAGGAAGTAACAATTTGATGCGAATGTTGATAATAAAAATCTCAAAATCTTTCGATGAGTCCTTTAGAATGATTACTTTTTTACATAATAGACAAAGCTATTTTTTCAATTCAAAATAGATTTGAACAATTCGAAGCATATGAAAATATTTTGATTTTTTTGTTTGGCAGTAAAAACTAAGATAACTAGATGTTGGAAATTTGAAAAAATATTGCCTTAATTTTGAATGTTCCTTAAAGCATAATAATCAATTTGATATTAATGGTTTAGATTGATTTTCTGAATTAAAAATATTAAGAAAAATAGTACAATTAGAAGATAACAGTTTAATTGATATACTTAATCAAATAAAAAGATTTAAGTCTTTTCCAAATGCCTAAATTGCTTATGAAATAATGTTCATAACTCATGTTACCGTTGCTTCAGCGGAAAGAAGTTTTCAAAATTAAAATTGATAAAATCTTAACTACGAACAATAATGGCACAAGAAAGGTTAAATGGATTAGCTATATTGTCAATTGAGAAATACTTATTATATGGGTTATTGATTATAAGAAAATTATTAATAACTTTGTATTTAAGAAAAGTTAAAAAATAGACTTCAAATAAATAATTAAAAAAATTAAAAAGTTAATGTCTCTCATAAAGTTTGGCTTTAGGCCACAAAATTCGTCGGGCAGCGTACTGTTATGACAACCCTTCATTCCAACGAGGACTTTTGAAACCGCGCAAAAGATCCATCTTTATGTTGGTTCACGTTCACTATGTTCTTAGACTAACGTACTTTGTCTTAGGAAAGAATCCCAAGTACTAGACCATATTTAACAAAGTCATGTCATATATAATTTTTTTGAGGGTTGTATCGGCACTCTTTTTTTTTTCAGTGTGCATAAAGTTTAGTCAATCATACTAGGAAGTTGTGAATTGTGATATACACACTGGACCTCAAAAGAAAAAAGCATTTCGCAGTCCAAACAAGTTTCTCTGTCATACCATGTGAAACTTTAAGATCACATAGTACACAACTACACAACTGGAAATAGCTAGTGCAGCTGACCTTTCCGCCCTCCAAAAAAAATTTAGGGACTAAGAAGGGATATAGCTTCCTACTAAACTAACAAAGTCACAAATAACTGCCTAAAAGAATATTTTCCCCGACATGAAGCATCAAGAACAGCCGGGAATATCAAGATCCATGTGGATATGAACAAATGAACTACGAGCACATAATGTTCATCAAAGTAGAAGACATTTTGCAAATGAAAATGACAAAAAGAGCGGAAAGATAATATTAAGAATGGTGCAGAAAACATTAAGAGCTCTTTTTATATTTCACTTGTATTTTTAGTGCGAGGGAAAACACCATGGCGTATGGTAGTAGGTAAACTAGGTGGAAGACAATGGATGCGGAGCCACATGCACCTCCTGTACATACTTTTTTACACCAACTCTTTGCTTATGAATGAAACTTTTTTGAGTTATCAATAAAATAAAATATAAAAAAGATAGGGATGATCATCCTTACCGTAAGCAAAAAAGCCCTTAGTCCAGCAACTTCATGTGCTTTAAGAACACTTTTGCGCCAATTTTGAGAGTGGTGCGGATTCAACCAAGGACCCAACAGAAGCCCATGAAGACGATTCTCAATGCTCAATATATAGCAAAGGACATCAACAAGATGGCTTTTCCTGCTCTTCCTAGAACAGACACCCAATGCATCACTAGAAAAACTTTCTGGAGCAGGACCTGCGTTATTCTGGATGAGCAAGCAGTCATTTTCACACTCTGGAACTCTGCAAGGGAAGCACCACCCACATTTTTCTTTCCAAGCATCAATCTTCAGATTCTGAACATTGGGCCAGCAAAATTCAGTAGATTTGCTAGATATGGCCTTCAGCTGCACAGAAATAATTTCCTCCACTGTTTTTATAGCAACTTCACCAGACTTACCGGGTGATTTCTTTGTTAACTCTTCAACAGCTGATGATGCCATTCGGGCAAAGCTATAATAGTTCACATAACTTTCCGCATACTGCTCTTCTGATATGATTTCTTTACTGCTCGCTGTTAATGTCCCCAAGACCAAAGATTCATTGCCCTTTCTTTCTTTCAGTGTTCTTCTAGTCTCCATATTTTTTTCTGTAAGATCGGAATCTTCAAACGTTCCAGCCTCCTTGTAATTTTGATTGTCAGTAACAACCTGAGATACTTCAGCTGATCCTTCAGATCCTGGCAGTAGATTTCCCGTCTTCATTGATGGGTCTACAGTCTCTGACTTGTCATATCCTACATCATCCGAACATGACAAGAGCTTTCCCGCTTGCTTTCCTTCATTTACCTTCTCTTCATTTTGTGACAGGATCAACACCGGAGAATTTGAGGGCAGAGTTTTCAGCTGGGTATCCAAATCACATTTTACAACTGCAGCCATACAGTTTATATCCCAAAGCTTCATAATCACACTTAAGACAGTTCCGTAAATATTTTCTGATGACTTCATCATCCCTACAACCACAGCCAAATCATTTCTGTGGTAATACTTTAGTGAGAACTCGTCTTCGCATGGATCAGACCTGCAAGGACAGCAGCACAAAACTCAACTTGTGAGCATAATTAAGTATTATTTTAAACCAAGAAACTGATAAAGAAATGATAAAGTGTCAAGAACAGAAAATAACAAGAAAAACACAAGTCTGGTGCCCCAGATTAGAAATGACAACTACCACATTTTGGCACAGTTAATAAAAGAAGATGCAGTGTCAGACCATAATGTAAAACTAGAATTATAGGAGAGCAAAAGTTAGACAATCGCAGTGGATATGACAAACCATTAGCTTCCACCCTTGAGACTATGATTGACAACTACAAATACCCAACACACTCAGTAAAGCTTTATTTATTCTTTATTTAACACGACTTTTTCCTTACAAGTAGACAATTCTATTTTTTTAAACAAAGCAAATAATTTTATTAATGTGGGAAAATTCCGTATTGAGGCTAACCTAGTTGCGCACTCCACGACCCTTTTGATGGAAGCAACCCGGCAGCCGAAGAGACCAAGAAAGCAACATGATCAATGATGCAACTAACCAAGAGACCTTTTAGAATGTGAAAGTGAAACTACTAACCTAGAGACCTCGAGGCGAGCAGTTACCTTCTGCAACCTAGCCACCCCCTCCGTGAGACCATGACTCCATTTATGGAAGCAACTTGGCAATCCAAGAGACCAATAAAGCACGTCTTCAAGAAGAGCTTTCACTTTCACCAATGTCTCTTAATCATATATAGATACTAACATAACTATAACTTCAATCTCTATCAAGCCCTATATCTGGTCATGAAGCTACCTCCCCGTAATTCCTCGCGAATACACGGCACGCATTTCTATCAGTCCGTTTGATCCACTTTTCTCTTTATGATACACTAAGCTTGTATTACTTGGTGCAATCGGATAATATAGGATGTTAGAGATAGGTTCGTCATTATTAACAAAGAGTGAGAGACCCACAGTGAATTGAGATATGATTGAGTCAAGGTTAGAGAGAAGTGGAAGTTTATCTCACTAGAAACTAGTTTTTTCTTATGTATATGACATCGGCCATCTTCATTCACTCCTCTATACTTCAATAAAGACATTAGAATTAGAAAAAGGTGATAGCACAAATCAAGCTTGTTTCCAAAAAACATTCTGCTACTAAATGGAAGGGAAAGTTTTATTGGTCAGTGCTATTCATGTTTTGTGACTTAAGCTTCTTTAAGACAAATGGTGATTTTATTAAATACGAATAATAAAACTCTCAAGAATGAAAGGGAGATGAAGCTAGTAACAAACTTGTCATGACATTAGACATATTCAAGAATCACAACATCAATGTAAATGTACAATGACTGAGTCCTAAATAATGTAGGATTTGGCTATATGAATCCCTTGTAATTATTTGACTACATTGAGACACAAACATTACAATACTACTTTGCTTGTGAAATTTTCCTTTTAACGGATCACCACATCAAATGGAAAATGTTATTGCCAACAGCAACCTAGACCATATACTGATTCAGACTATCTAATGCAAACTGCTCCAAACAATGCAAGTGTTACCGAAAGATAAATGTTAAAACATAAACAGACTGATTAAGCTTCAAAGAGCAACCTGAATGTCAGAGAAGGTACAATCACTTACTAACTTTAGGGTGATGGAACTTACACCAATAGGTAATCACAGCAGCTATAGTATAGCCGGCCGTATGGATCAGTTGCCAACAACTCTGCTCCTCGAATTGATTTTGCTAAATTCAACCAGGGCTTCTTTTTGCCAATCAGACATTCAGGGCAATACCAATCACCTTCTGGCAAGTGACTACTAGCAACACCGACACACTTGGAATGAAATGCAGCAGGGCAGCCATCACAGCATATTAAGTTACCATCCATTTTGCAGAGGCAGCATTCATCGCTGTTCCAGTCTGTTGATTCATCAACTACTTCCTCACTCAAGCATGAACCAGCAGCAACATCCATGGCACCCCTCCTCTTCTTGGAACTGTCAAACTTTGAATCCCGATCAAAGTCCGTGTTCTCTGCTGCCACAGTTCTTCTGTTAAGCTCTGATCGTATGGCCTCTACTTCAATCACATCATCACAAAGACACCTAAGCATTTCAATCTTCAAAGAAGCTGGTTGCTTGTAGTAATCGCTCTCGAATAGTTTAAAGTGACAAAGATCAAAACTTCGCTTCAGTTCAGATTCATGTAATAGCAGATATTCAACCATAAAGACAGGCCATGTGATCAGGTCCAGCAAATCCCAGTTAAGAGACCTACTTCCACAATTTGTAAATGTACAGATAAAATTGAGTATCAAAGGAATTCAAGCAAAAAATATAAAAAACTTATACACAACTTTTTGAGAGTTCAAAACTTTACCTAAGACAATTAGATGCAGATTCAGAAGTTTCATCTGAAAGAGCCTCCAAATGCTTCCTCAATATTTGCAAAAGAGAGAAATGAATGGAGTCAAATAATAAAGTAGGAGCATCTGCTTTTATGCACGCCACGAAGTCTTCCAACTCAAAGGGACTCAAGAACAATAAAGTACTAAACGATCTCAAAAATGAATAGACAGAGAAGACGTCAAGCACAGGAATACCATCTAAATCTAAACTTCTCGAAGTAGGAGGCAAATCTATCTTTGGCTGAAGATTGTCATGTTTATCAGACTCTTCATGACCTGATACTATAATTTTCTCCTCTGAAACCACACTAACTGCAGGAGACAACAGTGGATCACTCGCTACATCAGACACTACTGCACAATAAACGTGATCTTCAGCAGAAACGGAATCTATTCTTGCTCTACGAGCACTTCTTCTCAATACCGTCTCCGTACCACCTTTGCTGCCAGCATCCAGGAGCTTCCTCTTCTTTCTACCCCTTTTCCCCTTCATCGAGCTCCCCGAAGCAACATTTTGCACTTCCAACCCACTAGTACCCTTATCAGGCGTCGTCCACTTCACCTCAACTTCCTGCAGAGTGCCATTCGTTAACTCATTCACAGTAAAACAAGTATCCAAACTCAGTGGGACCTTCTCTTCATCTCGACTACACTCGTTCTCCCGAGTTCCTCCTACTCCAAAACAACAAGTCATCATTTCCTTCGACTTCTCATCACCAACAACAACATCTACAGTCTTACTTTCTTCATCTAGCCCTAAATTCAAGTCAAAACAGTGCCCTCCACCCTTTATCCTTATATCCTCCGAAACACGACCCCCCATGTCCCCATTTGCATCCACATTCAAATCAATCACATTGCTTCTATTCTTCAATGTTCCCTCCAAAGTTTCCAACTTTACCTCATTAACACCACTCATATTCTCCTCAACATTCAAATCCACCTCTTTATTCAAATCCAATTGACTCCTATTCAAATCAACTACCCCATCATCATCATCGTCATTCAAATTAACCATCACATCATAATTCAAGTCCAAATTCAACCCATTATTCAGCATACAATCTTTTCTCAAATTTAAGTTCATTTCACTACAATTTTCATCATAATTCGTTTCCGCGTCAGCATTATTACCTGATTTTTTTGCCATACGACGTCGTTTTTTGGGTTTTCGACCAACAGTCCGCTGCTGCTGCTGCTGACGTGGCAGTGATCCGTTCAACAAGCAGAGGACTTGGGACGAGTCAAGAACCTCGGAATCGCCCACATCATAAAGGATCTCGAAGAACCCAGTTGTAGAATTGTAGGATTTGACTGTACCAGTGAATGTTCCAACGCCTTTGACTTCTTTGTTGACTCTTCTCCCTATATACTCTTCCCCCATTTCCTTTGCCCCAAATTCTAGGGTTTTACGATCTCCACTACAAACCCCAAAATTATGATGAGAGAGAGAAGAGGAGTTTGGGTTTCTCTCTCTACAAATGTGGGTTAGATATAAGTATATGGTGTACGTACCGTAGAGAGAGAAAATGGAAGTTGGGTATGCGTGTGTGTGTTTCTCTCTCTAGAAAATGCAAGGAGAGAGAGAGGGAGAGGAGTTTGAAGTTTGAAAGTAAAAGTGAAATGCGTTTTCTTTATGGCAGCCTTCTCTTTCTCGCTGCAATAGCAGTCACGTGCACGTGAGTGGTTGGGTCGTGGGTGGGAATTGGGATAAAAATGGTTTTTATGTACTAAGATAATTTTACTTTATATAAAAAAACCAAAACGAAAAAAGGCATCATGCATTAGTTTTTTATCTTCTATTTTTTTCTTTTTTGGGCGTTTTCATTCATTTATTATTGAAAAAAATGTGATGATAAATAAAGTAATAAATGCGCTTATAAGAATCAACAAAGTGGCACCATATAGTAAATTTTTTAGGTAATAAATAAAATAGTAGTATTTTTTAGGAACGACTTCACTCTTTGTTGCCCATCAAAATTGCGTAAAATTCATTTAATGAGTTTCATGTACTAAAGATCTTAAATGTCAACAATATCAATGGAATTTGTGTGTTACTCCTTTCACGTTGTACTATGCAACACAATCTTTGTATTAGTAAGCTTTTGATAATTTTTATAAATAATGAGTACCATAACACACAGCGGAAAAAAAAAAGTTAAGTGGAAAATAAATTTAAAACACATGAATGTTTCAGGTAATGAGTTAAGTGATTATTCAACTACTTATTGATTGGAAACGATTATTTACTTGTGTTGTTTTTTGTTTATCATGTGTTAGTGTCTCTCCTCTGAAAGGGAAATTTCTATATTTGTGTTATGTATGCAAATTGAGCATATGAGTGTAGACGACCAACATCAAGAAACCTTTATTCCAATAACGAGTATAGATAAAAACAGACTTTACTTGCCCTGAAAAATTTCGGTAATTATTAAAGTTTTTGGACGCAAGGTGGGACATCAAACTATGCGAACAAAGCTCATCCAACTATGGAAACCAACGGAGGACATTCCACTAATTGACTTGGGATCTGATTTCTTCCTAGTCAAATTCCAGAAGGAGGAAAACATGGTTAAAGCATTACATGATGGACTTTGATTTCTATTCAACCACTTTCTATCCGTTAGGAAATGGGAGCCTAAGTTCATTGCATCAAATGCTCAGCTCACTTACTCTACCATATAGATTAGATTGCTAGAGTTACCCACTGAATTCTACGATTTCGAAATCATCCAGCGTGTTGGCTCAAAAATTGAGTCACTACGCAAAATATAACATGCATATCTGCCACAACTAGAGGCAGGTATGCACGTATTTGCATTGAAGCTCCATTAGAAAAATCTCTAAAAACCCACGTCTTTATTGGTCACCATCGTCAATAAATACTCTACGAAGGGATTAATATGATATGCACTTGTTGTGGGAGATTAGGCCACACCACAAATCTTTATACCTTTTTGGCACCTACACAACC
>ML393899.1:43141-60527 GCA_005239525.1 Nicotiana knightiana
TCAGCTCATGACTGAGTGACACCGGATCCGGGGTTGGAGGTTTAAATTTAGTTTTTCAAATATTGTTTTTAAACTTCAGATTCTTAGTATTATCAATAAATTCGTTTAAAATTGTATTTTTACTGGAAACCGAATTTAGCTTAGTTAAAAGGGGCGGATTGCCTGGTTCCACGACAAGCGCCATCACGACTCCGAAATTGGATCGTGACACTGACCTCCCCCAACCCATAACTCATCCATGCAAGTTCTCATCTGGAATTGCAGAGGAGCCCAATCCCCGGAATTTAAAAGGAATTTTAATCTTTGTTGAACTACCACAATCCACCATTGGTAACACTATTGGAGACTCGCCTACATGACCATGCAACCCTTAAGGATGAATTTGGCTTCACACATTTGGCGCAGGCACCGACAATGGGTACTAGTGGGGGCATTGCTTTACTATGGAAGGAGGAGTTCATCCACCTAGATCAAGTTGCAGTCACTCAACAAGAAATCCACTCGATTGTCCATGTACAACCACACACTTATTATTGGATTTTTTCAGTTATATGTGCCAAAAATGACATGCAATCTAGACACGTTTTATGTGAAAATATAAGGCAGCTACATGATATCATTAAGCTCCCTTGGCTAACGGGAGGATATTTGAAGGAAGTAACAAGAGCTTCTGAGAAATACGGGGGCCTATCCCTAAATAATACTAGGTGTGACAAATTTATTCGATGCCTAAATTATTGCAATTTGATCGACCTAATGTATAGTGGCAATAAATATACTTGGACCAACAAACGACACATCACAAATCAAATTTTGGAACGAATAGAACGATTTTTAGCAAACTATGATTGGATTAACCTGTTCCCACAATCCCTAGTGCAATATTTGCCTAAAGCACACTTGAACCATTGTCCTTTACTAATTCAACTAAATAAAAAATATACAACTACGGAAAATTAATTTTGGTTTGAAACTATTTGGCAAAGTCACCATCAATTCATCTCGATTATAAAAAGAAATGGGCTTAATAATAAACCCATTATCCTGGCTATTGAAGACTTCACAAAAGACATCACAACTTGGAATAAATCACCTTTGGGAATATTTTTTAGGAAAAAAAGAAAACTTCTAGCCAGAATAAAAGGAATTGAATCCTCCCCATTATACCCTAGAGTTCCTTTCTACATGACCTAGAATGTGATTTGATAGCCCAATTTAATGAAATCTTAAAATCGGAGGAACAATTCTGGAAATTAAAATCCCGTATGACTTGGCTCCAACAAGACGACGCCAATACAAAAAAAATTCACCCAACAACTATCAAACGTCGTAGACGAAATCGTATTACGACCCTAAAAGATTCAGTGAGAAACTGGATATACGACCAAAAAACTATCACTTGCCAAATAAAACAATACTACAAAAACCTATTTACTACATCTCATTTACTCCATCAAAAACATTTCTCAATTCCAGGTCACCTCCCTCTAACAGCTAAACAAACCACCACCCTTTCATTACTTCTTACCACCGCAAAAATTCTTAGAGCCGTCAAATCTTTTCAACCAGTAAAAGCTCCGGGGTCGGATGGATGACACCCACTCTTCTACCAAAATAATTGGGAACACATTGCGCCTTCTCTCATATCTTTTTGCACGGAAGCATTTTAAAAACAACACATTTCACCGGAAGTAAATAAAAAGTACCTATGTCTTATCCCAAAAATACTCCTACTATGATCAGTCAATATCGACCTATAAATCTTTGCAATACACTCTACAAAATAATATCCAAAATTATTGTCCATCGAATAAATCCACTTCTACAAACAATCATCAGCTCGGAACAATATGATTTCCTACAAAACCGTAGAGCTTCTAATAATGCTATTATCGTTCAATAAATCCTCCACCATTTTAAGAGGAAAAAAGGGAAACAAGGCGAATTCCTATTAAAATTAGATATAGAAAAAGCATTTGATAAAATGGAATGGGGTTTTATCTCAAATACCCTCATATACTTCCAGTTCCCAACATCTCTGATTAATCTAATCATGTCGTGCATCACTTTATCTACACTCTCTATACTTATCAATGAAGTCCTTACCCCCTTTTTCAGTCCTACTAGAGGAATATGCTAAGGGGATCTCCTCTCACCTTATTTATTCATATTATGCCTAGAAATATTGACTAGGAAAATACATTCACAAGTAGATTACGGGTTGTGCCATCCCATCAAATTACCTACACAAGGTCCACTACTTTCGCATCTATTCTTTGCCGATGATATTAATCTCATCTCGAAACTGACCACAAAGAGTGTTCACTCTCTTGTCGATACCCTCACACTATTTACCAATGTTACGGGCCAGACCATTAGTTACACCAAATCTAAAGTCTTCTTCTCACACAATGTCACCACTGATGCAAAAAATTACGTTCTACAATCCTTTAACATGAATGAAGGTATGACATTTGGAAAAACACTTAGGGTTTCCTATATTCAGTCAACGCCCACGGAAAATCGATTTCCAATTCCTCCTGGATAACTTCAAACTTTGATTGGCAGGATGGAATACTAATATGCTATCAATGGTTGGCCATACCACTCTAATCAAAGTCACTCTTAACTGTTTACCAAATCACATAATGCAGTTGATTCAACTGCCAGGTTATATAACTTGAATACTAGAAGAATACCAAAGATACTTTCTATGGGGCACTACTCCACAAAAAGAAAACTCCATCTAATCAAATGGAAATCTATACAGCTTGATAAGAAAGATGGAGGATTGGGCATACCTAATCCAATTCACAAAAATCATGCTCTCCTAGGTGCCCAGGCGTGGAGGCTATTTAAATCACCTAAGTCACATTGGGTATCAATACTCCTAGCTAAGTACTTACCTCGCAGAAACCCTAACTCCACAACCAATACTTGGAAGGCCATCCAACAAGGTTGGAACTATTGCCAAGAAGGCCTTACATGGAACCTTTCAAATGGTACTCATGTGCAATTTTGGATATAACCATGGATGGGGCCAAAAATAATCCTCCGACAACTCATACAAGGCCCATTACCAAAGCATCAACAAACTCCCACAGTTGCTAATTACACAACCCACAATACACTAAACTTGGATCTCATCCCTTTTGAATTCCCACCTCAATTACTGAACTCACTCAAAAATATATACATACCTACCATAACCTCTTTCGACAAAATAATCTGGGGTTTAAGCTCATCGGGGATATTCACTGTCAAATCATTATACCACAAATTACACAATTCACATCCCCCCTCTTCCTTCAAATGGATTTAGGAATTACCAACACCACCTAAAATAAAACACTTCATATGCTTGTCAGCCATCATCGAATACCTACTACGAGCTACCTCCATCATATCAATATTATAAATTCACCTATGTGCGGCATTTGTAATAGAGCTTCTGAAAATATCGAACATCTCATATTACACTGTCCAAATGCACAAATAGTTTGGCACAAGCTAGGTCTCCATGCACACGTCTAGTTGCTACACAATTTTCACGAGGAACTGATGATAGACTATAATTACATATTTTAGTCGCTTATTACACTCTAGTTTACTGCACTTTAATTGGGTTTGAGCTTTAATCGCTAGTGTTTTGCACTAATTGTGTGTTTTATGCCTTATAGGAGTGATTCCGAGCTATGTAGATGTTATGGAATGAATGCAAGTGATTTGGAGCTTTGAATTCAGAGTAAAATCCCAAGGAATTAAGCCGGGATCGTGTTCAGAGGTCAAATTTGATAATTAAGAACAAATGAACACTCGAGTAGGCATATTGCGCAATGTCTAGTAAAATGGACATAACGTTTTGCTCAGAACTTCATTTGGGATATACAATATACGGTTGGAAATCTAACTCAAAGGGCTACAACTTTCATGTTTTACGTTTTTCCTTGCGACCACGGACCTGACGCGTACTGAGACAGTACACTGAGTAAATACCGCGCTCCAAACCTGAAAAAATTGT
Organism: Nicotiana knightiana; assembly: GCA_005239525.1. NCBI lineage: Eukaryota > Viridiplantae > Streptophyta > Magnoliopsida > Solanales > Solanaceae > Nicotiana > Nicotiana knightiana. The sequence goes on from ML393899.1 coordinate 47,163, forward strand.
CCTTTTTCGCGTAGGAGAAGGTATAATTGTTTGGGCCCGAACCTAATTGGTATATATACATAGAAAAATGGTATTTTGAGGAGGTTGGACATACTTTTGACACAAATTCGACCTAAGAAGGCAGAGATATAATAGGAGCAAGGCAGAGAATTCTTCAACGAGTTTTTCCTTCCTCTTCCTATTTTTCATTGTTGGTTATGACTTCTAGTATTGTAGTTTTACATACTACTATGAATAGCTAATTTTTTATCTAGGGTTTTGATGGAACCTTTTGTAGGATAAATTTTTGTTATGTTTTTATATAATTGAGCCGTTGGATTTCTCTACTTGTTCAACTACGTGTTTATTGTTGTTGATTGAATGGCCATCGATTGGCTATGCCTATTTATTATGTGTTGCTTGAGAAAGGATACATATTTAGGTGGTTGTTGAACAAAATCACTCCTAACGTATGTGAGAAATCAATACAGCGGGTTTAAAGGTAGGTTTAGAAATAATGAAGCCTTGACGTGGTCATAGCGAGCGGTTAGATAAAGCCAACTACTGTAGTTCGAGAGAATATGCCTAGTAAATTATTGTAGTTTCTCGAGAGAGAATTAAGACACACTAAAGTGCTCATGATCATTAAAGAATACATAGGCGAAATTGTAAGGAACGTAGCGAGAATGATTCCGACAATTGGGGAAATCATAACTCCAGACCTCCTAAATTTAAATCTCCAACCCTTAGTATCTTTAGTTGTTAATTTACTGTTTTAGTTTCTTAGTTAATTAGTTAGATATACAAATCTTAATCTTTATAACTTAGAAATTTAGTCGAGCTTGTCTTCTTTGCAAAATTGAACAGTTATAGCGAAATCTTAGTTCTCTGTGGGATTCGACTCCGGACTCTTAGACCGGATTATATTTGCAGCGACCGCTTATCCTTTTTAGGACTAGAGTTGGGCGTGATCAGGAACCTATACAAAAACTCTTCGAACTTATCAACACTCAACAACCACTTCCATGTAACCTCCCATCACAAACCCTAATCCCTTATGCACTTTGGCATATATGGAAAACTCGCAATCGGAGTATATTTGACAAAACTACGAATTACCCTAATACAAATCACATATAGAAGAAGACACTAAATATGTCTACCTAGTGAAAAACAATACATGCACTCGCCAAAATCTTCCCCCAATAGCCATCAAATGGAATCCTTCAGCGCAAGGATTCTATAAACTCAACTACGACAGTGCCTCCACCGTCTCTACAACGAAGCATGGATTTGGAGGAGTCTTCAGGAGCTGCAATGGACACTAGGTGAGAGGATATGTTGCTCGATGCCATGAAGGCACTCCTACATCAATGGAACTCCATGCCTTGCTTGAATGACTGCGTACAACTCTATAATATCACCTGATGCCACTGGAAATACAAGTGGATTCCACTGAGGTAATTAATATGCTCCACAACCCTAATCTCCATTACTCATATATTATACATGAATGCAGGTTTCCTCTACACCAATTAGGTAATCCACTATGATGACTGATCACGCCAATTATGCCTTATAAAAAGGACAAAGTGGTCGCTGCAAATATATTCCGGTTAACAAGTCCGGAGTCGAATCCCACAGGGAGTTAACCTATCAATCACATCTATTGGACTCACATAATTTCACGTAATCAACTTTCCGATATATTTAAATAACAGATTGGATGTTTAATATCTAAATATTACTTAATGGGAATGCAACAAGTAAGAACTAATTATGAATGTGTTGTAGACAATAATTAGAATGATCTAAGGTTATGATTTCCTCTATTGTCTAAGTCCTTTCCGCTATGTTTGTTATGAATTTTTCTAAGTCTTCTCTATCGATCATGAGCGCTCTAACTATTGTAACTCTCTCCCGAGTAATTACAATAATATACTAGACATATTCTCCCGAGTTACGCTAACTAACCTTAATTACAACTCACTTAGATCGCACATAAGGTTTCGTTATCCCTAATCCCACCTTTAAACCCTTCGTATTGATCCCTCATATACGCCATGAGTGATGTTGTTCAAGAACGACCTAAATATGAACTCTCTACCGAGTAATGCACACTAAATAGGAACAGTTAATCGAGGGCCCTTCAATCAACAACAACAAGCATATAGTCGAACAAATATAGAAAAAAATATGGCAAATCTATATTAACATAACGAGAAAATCATCCTTTAATAGGTTCTATCAAAACCCTAGATTAGGAGTTTAGATACTCATACTAATGCACAACACAACACTTATATAATTCATAATCCACAAATAGTTGTAAGAATAAGAAGATAAAAACTCTGAAGAATTGATTTGTCTTATCTTCCTTGTTCTTGCCTCCAAAATCGTCTAAAAACCAGCTCTCCCAACTTCTGGGGGAGTTTAGGCTTCATATATGTTTAGATTAGTTGCCCAGGAACATTGACGTGGGTCTAGCTCTTCCAATCCCTAGCCTTTTGTAGATAGCCAGGGGCATAAGATTTATACTTGCCCCCAAATCACACAGTGCTTTAGCAAATGCATAGTTACCTATTGTGCAAGGGATTGTGAAACTCCCTGGGTCAAACAACTTCTCAATAATGGGTCTCGTCACAACAACACTGCAAGTCCGAGTCAGTGTAACCGTAGCCAAGTCTTGAAAGTCAAACTTGCGTGACATCAAGTCTTTCATCATTTCCGCATAACCAGACATCTCCTTTAAAGCATCAAGTAATGGAATATTTACCTGAATTTGTTTCAACATTTCCAAGAATTTCTTGTATTTCTCATCTTTTTGATACTTGGCCAGTCTATGTGGGAATGGTGCTGGAGGTCGTTTCTTCCATGTGATTTGATTTTTATCTTGTTCAGGCACTGCCTCCGCTATCAGTTCTTGTGTTGCCTCAGTCTCTTTCACAACCTTTTTTTCTTTGTTGGCATCTTCTCGAGCATGTTGTACAGTCACATCAGTCAATCATGTTGAATCATCTACCTCAATAGTATTGGCATCAGTGTCTCAATAGGTCTACTTTCGCGAGCAATATCTTGCTCCAAGTCTAGGTCTCTACCATTTCGTAGACTCACTGCCATTAGCTGTTTCGGGCCCTGCTCATTTGGATTGATTTGTGTGTGTGCAGGTAACCCCCCTAGGGACGATTATTCAGAACCATTGGATCTCAATATTCTCTATTGCTGACTCATGTGAGTCTACTCTCTCAGTTACTTTCCCAGTGGACCCAATCAATTGTTGCACCATTCCCTCGAGTCTAGCAAACCCATCTTCGTGTCTCCCAGTGTGTTGCTGTTGAGATTGATGATAAACCTGATACTGATTCTAATGGTTGTAGCCCTGTTGTCTTTGGTAAGGCACCACTTGACCTTGAGGTCGCATGGCCCTAAGATTGTTGCTATTGTTGTGCTGCTGCGGGGCTGGTCTATATTGTTGATTTTGTTGACCCCATTTCTGACTACCTGGTCTCTGCCCCCCGTAGTTGTCCACATAATTCATGTTCTCCTGATATTGTTGGTGATCACCTTCTGCACTCCACAAGCAAACATAAGGTTGATTAATGCATGATGTACATAAACCCCCATTAGTTGCGTCAACAATGTGTACCTACTGTTTCTGGCCTGATTCATCAACCTTTTTGGTGAGGATGCTCATTTATGTCATTAGAGTGGCCATATTTTCAGTTGTGGAGTTATCTAGGTCTAAGGCCATTGAGTGAACCACATGAGTGATTGGAGCGTTTCTTGTCGTCCACCCCGAGTTTTGTGCCATCTTGTCAAATAATATCTTGATTTCTCTGAATGTTTTGCTCAAAAATGTTCCACCTAATGAAGCATCAACATTGGCTTTGAAGCAATCTTCCAAACCCATGTAAAACCTCTGCCCCAACACCTAATCTGAAATACCATGGTGTGGACACAAAACCAGCAACCCTTTGAACCTTCCCACGTTTCTTGTAACGTCACTGTTGGTTTCTGCCTGAAGCTCAACATCTCATCAATTTGCTGAGCAGTCTTACTGAGTGGGTGAAATTTGTTCACAAATTGCTTGACTGATTCCTCCCAAGTAGTGATGGAATTTATGGGGAGTGAATTAAGCCAAGTTTGAGTCGCCCCCGTCACTGAGAATGGAAACTACAATAGCCTTATTGCTTCTGGAGTCACATTATGTTGTCTTTATGTGGCACAAATTAAAAGGAAATTCTTCAGATGTTATTGAGGATCTTCAATGTATGACCTGAGAACAGTCTATTGTTCTGCAAAAAATGAAGCATGTTTTTTGTGATTTGGAATGAATCACCTTGTATATGCAGGACTACAATTGCGATTGCTAAGTTGTCAACGGTGGGTTGCGCCCAATCGTACAATGTTGCTTCTGGCACAAGAGGTACCACCACCTGTTCGATTGGGTCATTCACGTTATCCCCATTGTTCCTGTTGTTTACTTCGTCTCCCATGTCTGGTTCAAGTTATTTTATCGAGTCATGTTATTGTTTGCACGGTACAATGCCTTGAAAACTTTCTCAGGATCTGATAATGCTTCGAACAATTCACCCGTTCTTGAGGAGTTTCTAGGCATGCATCTATAACACACAAGACTACAAACGTTAGAATTTTAATGTACTCAGTTTAAGTTGAAGAAAATTGACAACACTAAGAATTTTTGCACTTCTTTTAACTGCAATTATTAACACCGTTAATTCTCCGACAACGGCGCCAAATTTTTATCACGCCCAACTATTCCTTATAAAAAGGACAAAGCAGTCGCTGCAAATATATTCCGGTTAACAAGTCCGGAGTCGAATCCCACAGGGAATTAACCTATCAATCACAGCTATCGGACTCACATAATTTCACGTAATCAACTTTCCGAGATATTTAAATAACATATTGTATGTTTAGTATCTAAATATTACTTAATGGGAATGCAATAAGCAAGAACTAACTATGAACGTGTCATAAACAATAATTGGAATGATTTAAGGTTATAATTTCCCCTATTGTCGGAGTCCTTTCCGCTATGTTTGTTATGAATTTGCCCAAGTCTTATCTATCGATCATGAGCGCTCTAACTGTTGTAACTCTCTCCCAAGTAATTACAACAATATACTAGACATATTCTCCCGAATTATGCTAGCTAACCTTAATTACAGCTCATTTAGATTGCACCCAAGGTTTCGTTATCCCTAATCCCACTTTTAAACCCTTCGTATTGATCCCTCATATATGCCAGGAGTGATGTTGTTCAACAACGACCTAAATATGCACTCTCACCCGAGTAATGCACACTAAATAGAGAGAAAACTATGGCAAATCTATATTAACATAACGAGAAATTTATCCTTCAATCGGTTCCATCAAAATCCTAGATTAGGAGTTTAGCTACTCATACTAATGCAAAACTCAGCACTAATATAACTTATAATCCACAAATAGTAGTAAGAAGAAGAAGATAAAAACTCTGAAGAATTGATTTGTCTTCTCTTCCTTGTTATTGCCTCCAAAATCATCTAAAAACCAGCTCTCCCAACTTCTGGGGGAGTTTAGGCTTCATATAGGTTTAGGTTAGTTGCTCAATAAATTACATAATTGCCTCTGAGTTTTATCACTTCTGACTGCCCGTCCGCAGTCGTGGAATCAATCGCGGATCCGGCCGCGGATTTTTGCCTCTTCACTGCCTTCCATTCGCAAGCTGATTCGCGGTCGCGCACCTGGACTTTGCGTTTTTGCTTGCTTTTCTCGCTTCTTTTTTCCCGGGCTAAACTTTGATTGGCCTTCTACATTCATAATGACTCCAAAACACTCTTTAGCTCTCTCCTAGTTCGAAGTGGCTCCTGCAAAACATAATTTTTCTTAATTAGAGCATTTTATTATCTTTTAACATTCAAACATCAATAAAGTGCGGCTAAATTAGAGTGTAAATATCGTCTAAATTACATAATATAAGCTACTATCAACACCCCACACTTAAATTACTGCTCGTCCTCGAGCAATAAAACCACATTCTATAGGCCTATTTCACTAAGCAACTTCCCTATTCATCACAACAAGAACATTTCACAATGGTTAACCATATTAGTGTAACGTCCACACCTCAAGAGTGGACTCTCCCTAGCCACGCAATGTCCCTAACCAGCTTACTTACTCTAAGTCAGAGGTCCTGACTTACCTCCCTTTCATGAATCAAGTGCATGCTCACCACAAAAGAAACTCATTCCACAACCAGTAAATTTTACACACACTGGGGAACTTTTAAAAGGAATAGAATTCACTCACCCTCATAAATGATATTCTTGTGCCACATAAAATGCACCATAGGCTTGCCCGTAGTGTAATACTCTACTAATTGAGCTCACTCAGTCTAGGATCAAGTAGGACTTTATTTGAATGTAATGTAGGTTGCAGGTTGGGTAAGATATATTTGGATATAAGAGTGACTACACCCCCTGAGCACTTTAATACATATACTTTAACATTCAAACCCCTTACTTATGTCAAACCAAACTCTACCTCCACATCAATGTTTATTACCCCTACTTCTTTAAGCACACTTACATCAAGAGTAACCACTTATCAAGGAATAAATTATTATTTTTTTCTTTTCTTTCTTTCTTTTTTTCAAGTCAAGTGTCTCTTACTTTTTTCAAAACATTGCACCTTTCTCTGTATTTCATTAGTTCCACTCAAAAGCCAAACCAACCACCCCACACTTTAACTTTTACACAGTTCATAACAATTCAAGTTCTCGTGAGAGGTTAGAAGGTTCAAATAGATGGTTAATTCAAAAAAATGGGTAAGACTTATAATGTGGTTGCCAAAGAAACAGGATTACAGGCTCAAAGGGGTTAAATACGGTACATAACAATTAGGTGGGTTGAGTATGTATATACATGGTTCAACAAAGAAATGTCTATATCACTTCCAAGACTAAATAAGATTACCATTTCGCTTTGCACACACACGGAGCAAGTTCTAGGCGTTAAATGTCATGCACATAAGACATCAAACCTTACACACACATGGCACCTGACTCACTTCAGATTTGGTCATCCGACACTTAGCTCAGAGTAATTTTGCCAAATTAAGCACACACAGTTTAAGGCATTCTTACAAGAGTCAACAAATGAGCCTAAGCGTCACACTAAGGTGCTGTCTATATTCAAGGCATTATGAAGTTAAGATACCCTATTCTAATTATGCCCATAGACCATAACTTCCTAAAAGAAATAAAACTAACTACAGCCGGTTCAAATAAAACCCTTGGAAAATAATCGTGGTTTAAAGAAAAACCAAGCGGGAGTTAATACAATACTACAAAAGAAAATCTTTTTTTTTTGGTTTTTTTTTGTTCGACTTTATTCCCTCAAGGAACCCGTCGAGTGATATCCATCGTCGGGCCAAGTCGAAATTGATTTATAAAAACGAAACTTCAACACCAACCTATATACAATATACAACAACATGCCCCCACCCCACACTTAAAATGATGGCATGTACCCATGTCATACAACATAAATCAAGGTAAGGTAAGGGTACTTCCCTGGTGGATTAGTCCTGGTCGGAGACAGTTCCAGGGTCGAGATGACATGCCCGTCCCAGCGCACACACCCAACCCATGATCTTCTTTTCTGACTTTGCACTTTGAGTGGCTAAGGCGTCAACTCTAGTCCCCAACTCCGTGACTGAAGTGCGCAATCCTGCCATGTCTTGTTCTAGGACTGTCATGCGCGTGCTCCGTCTGCTCTGGGATTGTCCTGCCTCCTCTGTTTCTTGTCCCTATGGGGGTGAGTCATGGCTAGCCTCCTCCTGACTGTCATAACCTTCCTTAGACTCATCATATTCATCATTGTCATTTGCCCCATGTGCCACTTGGTCTCTCCCGACAGTCACTTTGTCGGCCCGTAACTTTGCCTCCTCCTTCACCACGCCATCTGCATTGGGGTTCTCGGGAACCCCTGATGCTTTGCACAATCTAGTGACAAGAGATGGGAAGTAAAACCCATACCTCTTAATTGGTGAGCGGATGAACATCTCTGACTGGATGAGCTGAGCCACATCAAAATCGTGGCCTTGCATAAAGCACCAAATCACTTCCGCTCTTGGGCCATTTACTTCTATGGTGTTATGGGATGGCAACAATCGACTATTGACTATGTACAACCAACACTTACCCTCAAAATTGAGTGATGATGAATGCAAGATGCTACCAGTCACACACCATACTACCTCTCTGCCCGGTAGTGAAATATGGGGCCTGAGCGTATGCCCGGATCGAATTCCGAGGTCCCTAGATCGGGATATGAATTTTTGTTAAAAATTGAAAGACTGAAAATGTAATTATTTTAAGAAATTGGTTAATGTTTGATCTTGTTGGTATCAGGTTTGTATTTTGGTTCCGGAGCCCGGTACATGTCCGTTATGATATTTATACCTTATATGTGAAATTTGGTGAGAAACGGAACTGATTTGACGTGATTCGGACGTCCGGTTGTGAAAATAGGAGTTTTAAAGTGTTCGTGGGAATTCATGTAATTTGGTGCTAAATTCGCAGTTGTAGGTGTTATTTTGGTGATTTGATCACACGAGAAAGTTCATATGATATTTTTAAGACTTATGTGCATGTTTGGTTTGGAGCCCCGAGGGCTCGTGTAAGTTTAGGATAGGCTACAAAGTGATTTGAAACTTAGGAAAATAACTGGTGTGCTTCAGGTCTGCAGGTCTCATAATTGTGAGGTCTGACTCGCAAATGCGAGCCTCGCATTTGCGAAGAAACATCGCATTTGCGAGCATGGGCAGGGACTAGGGATTCTCGCATTTGCGAGGTTTATGCCGTATTTGCGGAAGTCCAATGTTTGCAATTGCGAGCAAATGGTTCGCATTTGCGAAGGCAGCATAAATGCGACTGGTTCGCATTTATGATATCTTTCTCGCATTTGCAAGCTTCGCAATTGCGAAGCTCAGGTCGCAAATGCGACATTTACAGCTGGTAAATCTTGACTTAGACGAAATATTGCTCATTTTTCAAAACTTTCAAAAATAAGAAACCCTCTAGGCAATTTTCCAAATACCACTTCTTCCCCAGTGATTCTTAACTCGTTTCTTGCAATCATTCACTTTATTTCACAAGATTTCTACCTAACATCTATGAATTTCATGGTAGAAATTGGGGTTTTGGGTAGAATTAGGAAGTTTTGGGAAATTAGAATTTAGACCTCAATTTGGGTCGGATTTCGAAACTAATTACATATTTCAGGCTAGGGGTGAATAGGTAGGTGAATGTGTCTTGGTCCGAACCTCGAATGACCAAGCGGGCTCGGGGTCGATTTTTGAATTTTTGGGGGAAAATTTGGAAAGCCTAAATTTACATATTGAAATTGATTTCTCTAGCAATATTTGATGTTATTAAGTAATTATGGCTAGATACAAATGGTTCAGAGGTGGAAACTAGAGGAAATGCGGTAATTGAGCAGTGAGTGACATGTGGATCGAGGTAAGTGTTGTGTCTAAACTTGACTTGAGGGAATTAGGAACCCTCATACTATATGATTATGTAAAATCCATGTGAGCGGTGTATATGCGAGGTGACGAGTTCTTATACGTCGCCAAATTATCTGTTTTCCCTGATTTACTGTTTTCCTTAATTGTTTCATTCCTATCTTAATTGTTATATGCACTACGTGTTAATCAACATCTTCTCCTGTTAGCTATGTTAGTTCTTCCCATAGGTCCCCAAATCTCTGCTATTTGCTTATTTTGTCTTGTTTGCACCTTTTAAATTGTAAATTGCTGGATTGGTCTCCCTGTGTAGTATTATTTGAGTAGATGTGATATTGATCAAGGTTCTTTTCTTGGTTCAGTTTGGTATTTATTTATCGTAAATGCCTTTTGATTTAGTCTGTAAATTGACTTTGTACATTAAGTGTTTGGTACTGATATGGTGGGATCGGGCGCACGCCGCAACATAAGGAATAATGGAGGATTGATATGGAGGAATAAGGGTGAATATATTTATACGGTGTGATCGGGTTTCACGCCGCAAAAGGAGGAATAAGGGTGGATTGATATGGTGAAATAAGGGTGAATTATCCTATTGATATTGATATATGGTGGGATCGAGTTCACTGTTATTGTTATCGTTACAGAGGAATAAAGGAGAAATTTGGTGATATATGGTGGAATCGGGTTGCATGCCGCGACAAAACTATATATTTCTATTTCCTGAGCTGCATCCCTTTCCGGTATTTCTTTCATTTTATGATATAGTAAGGGTTGGTAACTCCGAACAACACTGGTTTACTCTATAGGTTGTGGTTATCAATTTCAGTTGGTTGTTTGGTTCTGTCTAGTATTTCTATTATTCTGTAATTTTATATTCTACATATAGGTTGTGTTTGTATATGTGCTCCGCCTTAGCCTCGTCACTACCTCGTCGAGGTTAGGCTCGACACTTACCAGTACATGTTGTTGCTTGTATTGATACTACACTCTGCACGTTGTGCAGATTTTGGCGACGGTCCTAGCAGCGGTCATATTTGCGGAGACATGAGGTACGACTGTTCAGCGCCCGCAACACTTGGAGTCTCCATCCTCTTTTTTCTTGGCTGTATAACTTCATTCAGACAACTTTATACTTATTTCATACCTTTATGTGTATTACTTTAGAAGCTCGTGAACTCGTGACACCAGATTCAGGGAATAGTAATAGATGATTGGATGTTTAATTTCCGCATTTGTACTTAGAACATATCTGTTATTTTAGTTCGTTATCAATGTTACTGTCTAAAATGCTAAAAGAAGTAAAAAAAAAATATTCTAACGTTGGTTTGACTAGCAAGTGAACTGTTAGGCGCCATCACGATCCCGACGACGAAAATTTCGCATCGTGACATCCACGAGTGTCGCACACATACATGGAGCTTAATGAAGTGGCAAACAAACTAGCAAATCATGGAACCACCTTAGCCATGGATAATACTACCATGATGTTTTTGACTCCTCCAGTCTTTTTGAGGGCAGACTGATGGCTGACCATGTAGGCACTCGGCAGCTGCAACGCTCTTCAACTCATATGGACAATACTATAATTTCTTTTGAATTACAATTAGCATTATGTGCCTGTAATAGTTTTATACTACAACAAACACCTTTTTGTATTGTGGAGTCATCAAGGCCCACCACTCCCACTCCCTATAATGTGACTTAAGTTATTAATATAAGCATTTCTTTTTTACCAAAAATAAAAATTACAGTAAGTTCCTTACTTTCTTCTCAACTTGATAGGCTTTATCGATTTTTTCTTCCTCGTTGAATCATTACCATGTAATGTAGGGCCGTGCATGATTTGATAAATATTAAATTATCGTACCGAAATAAATTTTTTTATTATTTAGTTATATATTGGTATTCAGTATGGTATTTAGTTTAAGTTTCAAAAAATACGAAAAAGGGCCAACAACGTCCTTGAACTGTTTGAAATAGTTCAAAAATATCCTCCGTTTGTTTTTGGTACCAAAAATATCCCCGACGTATATATTTTAGACCACAAATGTCCCTTAAACCGTTAGTCTTGCCAATGAAGCTGACATGACAATCCAACTGGGTTAGATTTCCGAAAATTACTTTTTTTGAAATGAGTATTGATTTTTTATTTTAATAAAAAAACATTTCGAAATAAATAATTATTCCTGAAATTTTTTACTTTTTTCGGTAAGTGTTGATTTTGTATTTTAATAAAAAATTTCGAAAAATGATTTTTCGAAAAAATAATTTTGCCATGATGGATTGCTTAGGTGGATGGGCATGTAAGCAAATCTAACCCAGTTGGACTGCCATGTTAGCTTCAATGGTTAGACTAACGGTTTAAGGGGCATTTGGGGTTCAAAACATAAACGGTAGGAATATTTTTGGTACCAAAAATAAATGGAGGGTATTTTTGAGCTATTTCCTTTTTGGTATTTTAAAATGAAATACCGAAATATTTTAGTTTTGTCCTTTTGAGTACTTTAATATAGAATATTACGACCTATAACTCTATGGCTCTATGCACTAGTTAGTATTTAAACCGAATAAATCGAAGTTATCAAACCGAAAGAAGAAAAAATGGAACCATATCGAATTTAATTAGGTACGGTATTGATATTGCATTTTAAGAAACCAAATATTAAAAATATCGAACCGAAATATTTAACTACCGTACCATACCGATACCCCTAAATCGCAAGGTACGCTTTATCTCCTTGTTTGTTTACATTGATTATAAAATAGTGTTGAATCAGATATTTATTATGCATGGTTGTTGGTCGACATCTCCTTTCAGCAACTGGCAGAAAAAACTCTCTCATTTTGTAACCACCAAAAACTACTATTTGATACCTCTGAGTTAGTTATGTAGAGCAGTCATTTACATAAAATGAGACCAAGGTAACTCTATCACGAAGAAAAAGAATATTTAGGCACTAATTAACCATAATATTATGATTTATTTTTAACATTAAAAAAAAATGGATGACTTGTCAGTGTTACTCACTATGACTTATAAAAAACAACCCAATATATTAAGTTTTTGTTATGCACGGGATCCGAAAAAAATCGAACTACAAAAATATATTATACGTAGACTCACTATGGCTGATGTATTAACAAAATTTAATGAAAATGTGCAAATTATCTGAATTTCCTTTGTATCAAGCTCGTTATGAATTGATGTGTGTGTGTGACTGCAAATTGACTCAACAGCTGATGTGGCAAGACATTAGATTACATACATATACTGTCCAAATATGATTATCTTTTATAATGGGCGATACTCAAGCTTTCCTAATTAAAAAATAGCCAGATTTGAAATATAGTCACATTTTTAAAAGTAATTGAAATTTAGCTACTTTTTATGTAAAGATAAATCTGAACGAAAATATTATTCAAAATCTGAAAAATATTTCAACATAATATACTGGTCCAACATAATATGATGGAAGTTCATACAAAAGTGCTCCAATCTCCAGTATATTATCTCGAACTCTCTGTGTGCTGGAGTTCCAGCATAATATGTTGAAATTTCATTTACAGGTGCACCAATCTCTAGTATATTATGCTAGAACTTTCCATGTTGCAGCAAAATAGAAGATCCTTTCAATAACTTTGCAAACACTGGCTATTTTTCAATTACCAATTCGAAACCTAGCTAGCCCGTGCTATTTTTACCTATATGAGTTGTCTGTCAATAGCACCGGCTAGTCAGTTTTCGGGCTGATTATTCAAAAATAGTCAGCATTTGCCAAGTCATTGGAAAATAGCCACTATTTTGCTGCAACAGAGACCGGTCCAACATAATATACTGGAGTTCGGTGC
>ML393903.1:0-31377 GCA_005239525.1 Nicotiana knightiana
ATATATATACGCGTATATAATTTCGTTTGAATATACATACATATATACGCATATATAACGCCGTTTGAACCATATTTCAACCAATGTGGGCAACATCATCATCATATACCAGTTGATCATGTGGTGGTACGTATATAATGCCGTAACCTTTTCCCATATCCCATATACATATATTTACATATATACACATATATAACGCCATCTGGTCATGGGTCAATGTGCATATGTAAATGCATGAAATGCATATGAAATNGAAAATTCGTATGAAATTCTTGGAAAAGGTTGCACCGTACTCTCTTAGAATCTCAAAATCTCATGTTGCTACTGTGCTGAGAAATCTCGTTGGATTTTGGTTGAAGGATGAAAATCTTCACTGCCGTAGTGAACTTAATGTGCTAAAGAAAATTTTGAAATTGGTAAACATTGGGCAAAAATCAACAAGCTTCATCTTAATATAAGAGGCAAGATAGAAAGAGAGGGAATGAATTTTTGTCATTATTGTAGTTATTCATATGTACAGTTCCATTGACAACGACGTTAAAAAAATATAGTAGGCCACAAAATATGTCTGATTTTGAAGTTGACAAACAAAAATTACGAATGGTCTTGGAGGGATGGAGCAAAATTTATTAACTGATAAAAATGAAATAAAGTTAAATACAAGAAAATGAATGAAAGGATTCATGTAATTAACTTATCTTAACTAAATGAAAAATGAGTGTTGTGAGATAAAAGATGATAATACCTTAAAATGAGAAGTGTTATAAAATGCTGACTTAGATACCAAAACTCTCTCAACGTGTCACCTTACAATTTTTAATTTAAAAGTCATCTTATGACTATTGTATGTCTGCCACGTCATGTTCTTATCCAAATTTGTGGTTTTTCTTTTTGGGATAATTACCAATTACTCACATAATTAAGAATTATTTCAAATTACTTAAAATTTTACTTATTTTTAATACACTTTATACATCATACTATCATGGTCATATGGTACCTTGTATGGTACTAGTCCATAAATATCGGGTATTAACGCTTGGCCCGATTTTTATCCCAACATGCCAAATTTGGACGAAAATTCATTTTCTTTGACTTGCTTCCCCTTTCACCTTCACGAATTTACTCACCACTTATTTGAAATAGCATAATTCTTATAATCTCCAAATAATCTTTTCCTTGGACTGATGTCAATTACCTTATGACAAATTTATTGTGCAATACTACAGGGTGCAACATCGTGGTAATTTAATACTGCGAAGCGTAACATCATCGTAATATAATACTGCGGGACGTAATATCGATGTAATATTGTGGGGCATAACACCTTGTTACATAATTTATTAACTGTTAATTGATTACTATTTCCTTAAGTGATATCTTCTGAACCTAGTCTCAATTGTATGCTGAATTGGGGTGAAATTGTTTCCTTATATGTTATAGGCATAAGAACTTTCTTTAATTGTTATTTTACCTGCTAGCCGTTTGAGTTTAACCCCTTCAATTAAGGGATACCTAATGTCCTGTTATACTTACACAGTTCTTATATTCCTCTAAGCTATATATGGTCCTTTCCTTATTTAATATTCACCGTGTGAATCACTCCGTTGATTATAGGGATACTTGTACTAATTGGGTACTGATTGATATTCAGTCCCACAATCACTTGTTAATTCTGATTTTTTCCTTATTTTTCATCAAGCTTTCAAACTATATATATACTCTATTCATTCATTACATAGACACGAACGAATCTATTCAAAAAATCTCTCACACAATTTCAAAGACTCTCTGCTCTCTCTCTTCTGTGCTAACTACTACTATTCTAAGTTGGTCGGCTGCAAGCCAAGGTTAACTATTGTGCATCTCCTGCTTTCCTGTTTGTGTTACTGCTTTCTTCACTTCACTAGTATGTTCTAATTTAGATTTCAGTCCTCGAACCAACATGATTCTACTACTGTTGTAATTCAGCATGCTTCCAATTTGCTACTTATTCTTCAGCATGTATCTAGGATCCTGAACTCCCCTCTGCATGTTTAAATTAGGCTTTATTTGTTTATGACCAGCATGTTTCTATACAATTAGCACCCACTTCTTATATGCCTATGACTGGTACCTTAGTTTAACCATGACCTTAGTTGTTAATCTAACCTAGCACCTTATTGTACCCCATGATCCTCTAGACCCTTAGGAGTTTATGTTTGTATGTCTACGTGTGTATCTGCCTGCTGCATGTCTGCCCTTACATGCTTTGTATTTGTCCCTCAAATCCCATTACCCCTGTTTGTGCTTGTTGGACTATCCTCGGTCCTTTGTGTGATGTTAAGCTTCCATTTCCTTCTTCAAAAAACTATTTTCTTACTTACCCTTTCTCAAAACTGTTCCTTACTTAAATCCTTTTAAATAAAAAGCACTCTCACATATACTCTTAGAAGTCTAAGTTCAGCCCCCTTCGTGTGAGCACTGCTTTGGGGACCCTTTGAGTACCCTCTAAACTCTGACACACAAGGCATGTACTTCCTACACTGCACATGTTTAACTCTTTGGCCATGTCTCGGTGGGAGCCCTTGAGGTCCTTAGGGAACTCTGATACACCTGGACTATGAAAGGCTATGCAACACCATAAGGCATTGAGGTTTGGAAGATTTGGGCCTAAGTGAAGGCTCCCTATAGAAGTAACTTCTTATTTTTCCTTTGGTTGTGTAATTCATATTTTCCCTGGTCTGTAATAATTTGTAAACAACTCAAGGGATGGATAGTAAAAAGGGAGGGGTAACTATGCATGCGATAGCTATTAAAGGGATATAAATCATGCTATTAGACTTTATTTCCTATTTGTGCAATAGAGATCATGTTTAGGCCCATATGTTTAAATTTATGTATTAGAAATCATGCTATTAGACTTTATTTCCTATCTACGCAATAGAAATCATGTTTAGGCCCATATGTTCAAATTCATGCATTAGAAACCACGCTATTTGACTTTATTTCCTATCTGTGCAATAGAGATCATGTTTAGGCCCATATGTTCAAATTCATGCATTTGAAATCGTGTTTATTAGGTCTCATACCTACTGTTTCAGCATGTTCACTTTTACTTAGAAAAATCCTACTAATAAATGGTATTCTCTACTATCATGTTCCAAACTTCCATGTACGCTTAGAAATCTTGTCCCAAGCTAAACAACATTAAAATAAATTATCACTCCAGCATCTTCTGAAACCATGATTAATACTGGGACTACTGAGCATTTAGAAATCATGCTTAGGAATTCTGCATATGCATCATTCTGCATCTCTACCTGTGCATTAGATATCATGTTATAGGGTCGTAATCGCTCAACTACATTTAGTCTAATTACTGATGTATAAAAAGGTATAACAACCTCACTCAGTTTTCTCTAAAAAAGAAACAACTGGTAATGCTTCTGTGTTTTGAACAACCTAGAACAACATGTTTAGGTAACAATTTGCAAGTTCCTCTAATAATTCTGTTAATATACACTGTCCCCCGCCTAGGCAAGCCTTAGGTGACTAAATTTCCAAAATTAGAAATCTGCCTCTCTTGTGTGTGCTGCTTAATACTAATAGGTACTTTTAAATCAATAGGCAAACTGATTAGAGCATGTTTATGAGTTATAAAACAAGTCTGCCTATCTGTTTATCCTCTGAATTCACCTAGATACCATGTCTTAGGATCTTAATTAACAATATTGCCCTTATATGTGTTTGAGTCATACTAATTATATGCATTATCTGTGGAGGAAAATCTGAGCCTCCTATATGTTTCCTACTGACTACAGTCCTACATGTTCTTTGCTTTTCGCCTTAGAATTTTACCCCTTTAAACCTGAGGGTCTGCCTAGTACCTACCCTTTAGGATAGTAGCCCTAG
Organism: Nicotiana knightiana; assembly: GCA_005239525.1. Lineage (NCBI taxonomy): Eukaryota > Viridiplantae > Streptophyta > Magnoliopsida > Solanales > Solanaceae > Nicotiana > Nicotiana knightiana. The sequence goes on from ML393903.1 coordinate 3,895, forward strand.
CCTCTTCCAGGACTGATAGGATGGAACGAGTAATAGCAAGGAATAGAATCCGTGACCAACACACTCTTTAATTACCTTCACGGGGTGGGAATGGTAGAATATGGATATGATGACCGGTGCGCTAATTCCACGTGTAGTCCCTCTTCGAGGAGTGATTACCGGGTATTGCATTGATGTGATCCATATTATTATAAACCTAGGACACCTGTATACGCTAGTTCGTAATCATCCCTATTATTTTCTAAACACCTATACGCTTAAGACTTAAATCCCCTCTTATTTGAGCCTTTACTTGTCATTTGCTATTTGTACAAATTCACGAAACCATTTGGCCGGGAACCACACTTGTGGATCTTGAGGAGTGTCTAACACCTTCCCCTTAGGATAATTTCAAGCCCTTACATAAATCTCTGGTTAGCAACGTAGTTGTAATTGAACCCCTTATGTGCCCTAACGCACCGTCAAAATCGTTAGGTGGCGACTCTTCAAAATATGCAAACCCCTTTCCCAAAAGGTAAGAGTTGTCCCAACCAATGTCATAAACCCGATCTTCCGCGAGGAAGAGGAAGAAAAGGGTGTGCGACATGTATTATGACTTGTGTGAAATATTTGAGTTCATTCTGAGTTAATTTGATATGTTTCAGCGCGAGTTTTTGAAAGTCGAAAGTTCGAAAGTTCATTATGTTTTATTTGAGGTGTGTTTCATCGTTTTGATGTTATTATGCATGATTTGAGGCCTCGAGTAAGTCTGTGTTATGTTATGGGGCTTGTTGGTATGTTCGTATGGGGTCCCGAGGGGCTCGGGTGAGTTCTGGATAGCTTTGGGTTGTGCTGCGCTCATTTTTCTTATGTTTCGACATCGTACTTCAAGCATAAATGGTACCACATCGAACAAATGAGATCTGATTTATGTTTTAATTGAATCATTATATCCGTCTCATAATTATGGATCCGTATAAAAAATAATAGTCGAATTTGGACATCGTATGAGGATTTTATGGTTATTGTACTAAGAATTGGGTTGCTAAATTTTTCAGATTAATTACGAAATTACCACTGACTTCGTATTTAAAAATCTGCACTATTTTCAAATATTCAAACCAACATATCTCCTTCATTATAAGGTCAAATTGAGTGATTCAAAAGTATAACTTGACTGAAATTTTACAAGGACTCCATTGGAGGCATCAGAAGCAAGTTTCAGGATCATTTGACACGCGAAATGAGGCAACGTAGATGGGCAAAATTACATAATATTAAAGGTTTGTTCATTTGGTCATATTTTGAGTTGGGGAGCTCGGATTTGGACAATATTTGGAGGCGATTTTCACCATATGGATTGGGGTAAGTGTTCTATACTCGATTTTGGTTATATTTATGAATCCATCTTCATTTTTGGCATTTGGTTGTTTCATAAAGTGAATTTTTGAGTTTTGAACATCGATTCGGAGTCAGACTTGAGTGAAACTAGTATGGTTGGACTCGTAATTGAATGAGTTGTCAGATTTTGTGAGTTTTGTCCGGTTCCGAGGAGTGCACCCGGGTTCGACTTTTTGGTCGATTTAGGAATTTTGATCAAAGATTTGACCTTTATCGATTGGGTTTGTTTACTTTGGAATTACTTTATGTATTTGAGTTGCTTTTGTCTAGTTTCGAGCCATTCAGAGGTCAGTACGCATGGGATGGCATTTTTGGAGCATCATTTGGCTTGCTGGGTATTGGATTTGGCTTCTTCGATGCAAGTAACTCTTCTAAGCTTAGTGCTGAGGGTATGAAACCTCGAGTTACATGTTATGTGATTGGTATTGAGGTGATGCACATGCTAGGTGACGGGCGTGTGGGAATGCACCCTCTGAATTGGGACTCCGTTGTTTCCATGGCACTGTATAGTGGCCCTATTTTGTTGATGTCTATGTTTTCACCATGTGATAAAGTAACCGAGCTGTCAATCAAGCTAAATATCATGTTTAGGATTTATACTGATATTGTTAGGACCCATAGTGGTTGTTTCTTGCTGTCATCTCATTAATTTCATTGATATTTCGTACTCAGTCATATTCATGCATTCATATCATATCTCAGTTTGAGGGTTTGTTTATTGATACATCATATCATTGTTGTCGGACTAGTTTCATGATATTGTGAGCCTGTGATGAGACTAGAGAGATTTATGACTGAATGAGGATGAGAGCCTGATTATGAGTGACAGTTATGGGATCGGGCTGCACGCCGCAGCATGTTATATTGATTTATGCCTAGATTTGTCTTATGATAGCGCTTGGGATGTAGGAGCCCCTCCAAAGTCTATACACAACCCCAATGAGCATGGTTGATTATATTGAGGGATGGATCTTCCCTGGACATGGATCTTGTCCGAAATATTTATATACCTGGAGATGGATCTTCTCCATGGGTCCAGATTAGCCTTCCTCGGCACTGAGTGACTGATGGTCAGTGATGTATATATTCCGGGATGGATTTTCCCTAGGTCGTATGGGCCATATACAGTACCGAGTGGTTGATCATGATGAGTGAAAAGTGTGAGACGGTGAGATTTGAGTACTCTGAGTGTGTGAGTACATGATTCGTCTTTGAGATACATGGCATTGGCATGAACATATGACACACATGCATAGAGTTGCATTTTTCCTTATGTTATACGGTATCACGTCATTCATGACTTTTTACACACATTAATATATGGGCATAGAGAGGTACTTCATACTTGCTATCTGGAAAGAAAATAAAACATCTTATATATTGTGAAAAGGATATTTGGAAAAATTACAGTTTTCAAACTTACTCGTATTTTTGGTATTTTCGGTAAAAGATTTGGGTTTTCACTGAGATACTTGAAAAGCGTGACTATTTTCTATTATTGTGAACGAGCTGAGCATTTTTACTTATAATATACGTCTTTTATTACTTGTATTATGGTGTTATGAACTGTTGTGGGATATTGGTATTGGACCCGACCTTGTGTTAGCTCGTCACTGCTTTCAACCTAAGGTTAGGTTTGTTACTTACTGAGTACATGGGATCGGTTGTACTCATACTACATTTCTGCATCTTGCGCGTAGATATTGGTTGTTGATGTTGTTGTGTTCGATGGGAGCTGGATTGAAGATGTACTTGCGTCCCGGTTGTAGTTGCTCCTTGTTCGTGGTAGCTTTAGATCTATAAAAAAAATTTTATGTACATTTCAAACAGACAATGTATTATATCATTTCATCTTTGTAAATTCTATTCTTAGAAGCTTATGATTTGTACTACCAATCATCGGGGTAATGTATAAGATTCGGATAATTTATTTGCTTAATTGTCTTGTTAAATATTATTAGAAGTGGTTAGTTTTAGTTGGTTTACCTAGCGGGTTGGGTTATGTGTCATCACGACTAGTAGATTTTTGAGTCGTGACAGATTGGTAAAGAGCTCCAGGTTCATAGGTTCTACAAGTCATGAGAAAATGTCTAGTAGAGTCTTGCGGATCGGTATGATGACGTCCATACCTATCTACGAGGGTCTACAGGACACTTAGGATATACTTCCCATCTTTCTTTCATTATCGTGTGACATTGATTCAGCTTGAAGCATATTTCTTTGAATTCCTTCCACGCATTTGTATGCGCACATGAGCGCTCGGTATCAGTTGGGCATCGACGGCTTGTGATTCCATGGTTGAGGTGCGAGATGTGATTTTGGCATGCTGATGATGGGCCAGTTTAGAGGACTTGAGGCTAGATTTTGACTGTAGTTTGAGCACAGAGATTTCGATTGTGTGAGCACGTGTTTTTGGGACTTATATGTCCGGTGGTGTCCTTATTAGTGAGATTTGTGATTGGATGACTATGTGGTGAGTATGATGTAACTGCGAGATGTGTATAGATTGTTCGAGTGTGATGAGAAGAGTTTACTTGAGATGTAGAAAGGACTATTGAGTGTTTGGTTTCTATCTTAATGCGGCGTACGGTTCCGAGTTATGAGTGTATGGAAGGATCTTTCCTGTTGCTTAATGCCGGAACGAATTAGGTTCTCGTGTCTTATTGTTGAGATCATACTCAGGAAGATTAAGTGATTGCGTAGTAATTCTGGTTGTGAAAGGGTATGAAGAGATGTCAGATTGAGGCTATGCAAGTGGGTTAACTCATGCGGGGTGTCCTGAGGTTGTGTGATTCCTATGTTGTTTTGTATAGAGTTCCCTTTTGCAAGTGGGTTATATTTTTGCGATTTGAGTTTGGATCGGTTGTAGTAGTTGACCTGACTGCCACAAGGGTGAGCGCAAATTTGCAGATAATTTGAAGTATTAGATGGTTTGCATTACAGGAGCTCATGAAGGATTTAGTTGAATCTCGCCACGGTATTATGGAAGTAATAGAGGATGGGCATTGTGAGTTATTATGTGTTTTGATCTATAGATTTGGGCCAAGTGGGGGAGTCTTCTATCGATAAGTTGATTGCACGATTATGTGTTGTATTGGTTTCGATTTGAGGTATACTTGTGAATCATGTATGACTTGCAGAGGTTGAGTTCGAGCATGAATCGAGTAAGGAAATTTCTGGATACGGGTTATGTTACACTCTATGGGCATATGGGAATCATAAAATAATAGCGTGGTTATTTGTGAAGGATGTAGTGTGCATGGAGTAGGAATTTGCTCTGTTGGTTAGGAGTGTGGGTTACTTCTTTGGGCATCATCGTGCTAATGTGGCATAGGTCGTTCGACCCATTTGGGCGGTGCAATTGAGATTTGAGTAGAGTGGATGGAATCTCGAGAAGGTTCTAATAGATTCAAGAGTTATATGTAGCAATAAGGATTTTGAGGATTTGTATATGGCTAAAATCTGAGATTTACATTGGATAGTGTCGATACTCGCGCTATTTCTATATCATTATGGATTACACATTTCAGTTCAGGAAGGTGAAGGAAATAGTTTTAGGTTCACATAAGGTCTCTTCAGAGTGGGTGTGTCAGTTGTGGTGCTTTGAGGTGCTTAAGAGATAATTCAACAGCTTATGGGCTTAAGGCGGTGTGATTTTATTCTAGGATCTCGTGGGGTTAGTTCTGGTTAATGATCGTGGTGTTCTGGCAAGGAGAAGTGTCACCTTGAGGGTAATTCGGAACGAACTCGGAGAAATAGTACAGTTTGGTAGTAGGTTGGATCAACACGGTAATGTGTATGATCGGTTCTTTGTGTACTTATGATGTGGTGAGTCCCTACACATGATTCGTGGCAATGCTCTTGTATTTTGCCGGCCCGCGTGGCTTGGTGGAGTTAGAGAGATTCAGTTCTGATGGTTTGGTTATATGCAAATGGATTTCCAAAGAGTTCTCGATGTTTCTATCACGGTTCGAGGTGGATATTTCCTGCTGGCGAGAGGAGCATGTTGAGTATTGTGATTTCCTACTGGATGGGATCAAATGGAAGGTTTCTAAATGATCGGATATGTATTCTACTAGTGACCCAGATTATAAGATTCTCGTGCTTTTCATATGATGGCATGATACATGCGATTCTGTGTGGGATTGAGATTTGCATGTGTAAGGTCACGGTTCAGTTTTGAAGGGAAGGTCATGAATTCTTAGACAACATGAACGATTTTAGATGAATAGATGAATAATATTACTATTTAGAATTGCCAGAGAAGGGTGCACATTTCAGAAGGCGCGTTGTGTTTTGACTTGCGGATGCTTCATTGGTATTACAGTACCCGCCCGGTTGATCGACCACTGACATTCGGATTTTTGCTATGTGGCAAGAGAGAACTATAGAAGTATTTCCTCATGGGGTGATCGTGTGTGAGAGATGTGTTAGACATTCGGGCGGTGGAGCTAGGATCAGATATGGTGATTCGTGTGTTCTATGGATTTGGAGACTGGAGTTCTCAGAAGCAGGTTGTTTCGTGGTTTGGACTGTCAATATGTGTCCAAAGCTAGTAAGATGATAACATGTGTTATGGTTAGGTCGTTGCGAACTTTTGGAGGGTTATTTGTCCATTCGGGGATGCCCGGAGTTGATTTGGGGGCCCATTGGTAGGCCCAATGAGGATGTGTATTGTACACTGGGTCGGATTTGTTGCTATTGTTGAGGGATGTGCCATTCAGTTAAAATTAATTTTATTCGTATCAGATATGTTCTATGTGTTACTCTTTCATGCTATGAAGGGTTGTGATTTGTTGGTTATATGCACACATGGTGCGGTTATGTTTGGGCCTTATAGCAGAACCGAGATGGTGATTGGGATGTGGAATGGTTGATTGCGCCTCAGTTATGGTCTTTCTGGATTGTGGCATATTGTGTTAATTTCTTCTCCGTGGTTATGGTCATGCACATTGGGTACTTGATGTCAAATTGCGTATGGTTGTTGAATTTGAGCATTGTGGCTTAAGATATTTCATATGGACAAGTGATTGGATGGGTCACGCGTTGCAGTTGGGTTATGTCGGGAGATGATCCTTTGTGTTAGATTCATGTGTCTTGGTTCTAATAGGTATGATGGGTCCATAGCATTTCGGTTGTGGTGGTACTTGTTGAACTTGCGGGATGGTTCTCTTGTTTGAGTCATTTTCCATGATTGAGTAAATTTGGAATATTGCTTATTGGTGCACGGATTGCACGGGTTGTGGCTTTAGATTGTATTGATGTGGCATGTCACTAGAGTGGTTGTGTTGGATGAGATGAGGTCATTGGAGCTAGAATGGATTCTATCGGATTTGATTACAGCATGTATGGAGGATAATATCAGAAGTCGGCTTAGAAATTGGCTATAGTTCTTGTCGAAGAAGGGAGAGTTCCATGACTTGTTGGTCCGATAAGTGGTTATGAGTTTCTGTGTGATTATTTCATCATTGGCAGTGTTTAAACGTTCAAAAGTTGATATGGGGTTTATTACCGAAATTGGGTTGTTTTGAGCAGCTACTGTGATCGGAAATTTTGCTATGGGTATTTGAGTTATATGGTATATCATGTGATTGTGTCTTAGGAGGTTATGGTTATAGTTTGGTACAGCTTGTTCAGACTTATACATTGTATAGATGCGAGATTTGGGTCTTATAAGAAATTTTGAATGTTGGAAAATTGGATTCCAAGGTTTACGGGCTAAGGTTGAAGTAATGATCATCTATATGTTGTGTTGTCGGGACTATATGGAATAGGGTGACGTGGGATCACCCCCGGGTATGTACATGGTAAGTTTACAAGGTGTTTGACGGCTTAGGAAAAACTCTTGGCACGTTCGAGAACGAACGTATGTTTAAGTGGGGGAGAATGTAACGACCCGATCGGTCATTTTGAGCATTTGCACTTTGCTCGGTAGTTTGGGGGCACGAGTAACTCCCTATGATGTATTAGGACTTGTGTGCAAAATTTGAGTTTATCCAGAGTTGATTTGATAAGTTTCGGCGCGAGTTTTTGGAAATCGAAAGTTCGAAAGTTCATTAAGTTTGATTTGAGATGCGCTTAATCGTTTCGATGTTATTATGCTTGATTTGAGGCCTCGAGTAAGTCTGTGTTATGTAATGGGGCTTGTTGGTATGTTCGTGCGGGGTCCCGAGGGGCTCGGATGAGTTTCATATAGGTTTGGGTTATGTTGCGCTTGTTTTTCATATGTTTCGACATCGTTACTTCAAACATAAATGGTATCACATCGAACAAATGAGCTCTGATTTCTGTTTTGATTGAAGCATTAGATCCATATCGTAATTACAGATCTGTAGCAAAAAGAATCATCGAATTTGGACATCGTATGAGGATTTTATGGTCATTTTACTAAGAATTGGGTTGCTAAATTTTTCAGATTAATTACGAAATTGCCAATGGCTTCGTATTTAAAAATCTGCACTATTTTCAAATATTGAAACCAACATATCTCCTTCATTATAAGGTCAAATAGGGTAATTCAAAAGCCTAACTTGACTAAATTGTCACAAGGAATCCATTGGAGGCATCAGAAGCAAGTTTCGGGATTATTTGGCATGCAAAACGAGGCAAAACAGATGTGCAACAATACTTAATATCGAAGGTTTCTTCATTTGATCATATTTTGAGTTGGAGAGCTCGGATTTGGACAATTTTTAGAAGCGATTTTCACCATATGGTTGGAGTAAGTGTTCTATACTCGATTTTGGTTATATTTTATGAATCCATCTTCGTTTTTGGCATTTGGTTGATGATTTCAAAGTAAAATTTGGGGGTTTTGTCTAAAATTTCATAAAGTGAATTTTTGAGTTTTGAACATCGATTCGGAGTCGAATTTGATTGAAACTAGTATGGTTGGACTCGTAATTGAATGGGTTGTCAGATTTTGTGAGTTTTGTCGTGTTCCGAGCCGGGGACTCGGGTTCGACTTTTTGGTCAATTTTGGAATTTTGATTAAAGACTCAACCTTTATCAATTGAGTTTGTTTACTTTGGCATTATTTGATGTATTTGAGTCGCTTTTAGCTAGTTTCAAGCCGTTCGGAGGTTAGTACGCGCGGGATGGCATTTTTGGAGCATCATTTGGCTTGCTGGGTATTGGATTTGGCTTCTGCGAGGTAAGTAAGTCTTCTAAACTTAGTGTTGAGGGTATGAAACCCCGAATTACGTGTTATGTGATTGGTATTGAGGTGATGCACATGCTAGGTGACGGTCGTGTGGGCATGCACCCTGTGAATTGGGGATCCGATATTTCCATGGCACTGTATAGTGGCCCTATTTTGTTGATATTTGTGTTTTCACCATGTGATAAAGTAACCGGGCTGTCAATCATGCTAAATATCATGTTTAGGCTTTATACTGATATTATTAGGAACCATAGTGGTCGTTTCTTGCTGTCATCTCACTGATTTCATTGATATTTCGTACTTAGTCATATTCATGCATTTTATATCATATCTTAGTCTCAGTGGTTGTTTATTGATACATCATATCATTGTTGTCGGGCTAGTTTCATGATATTATGAGCTCGTGAGTGAGACTGGAGAGATTTATGACTGAGTGGGTCTGAGAGCCTGATTATGAGTGACAATTATGGGATCGGGTTGCACGCCGCAACATGTTATATTGATTTATGCCTGGATCTGGCTTATGATATCGCTTGGGCTGTAGGAGCCCCTCCAGAGTCTGTACGCACCCCTAGTGAGCGCGGTTGATTATATTGAGGGATGGATCTTCCTTGGACATGGATCATATCCGAAGCATTTATATACCTGGAGATGGATCTTCTCCATGGGACCGGATTGGCCTTCCTCGGCTCTGAGTAACCAATGGTTAGTGATGTATATATTCCGGGATAGATCTTTCCTGGGTTGTATGGGCCATATACAGTATCGAGTGGTCGTGCATGATGAGTGGAAAGTGTGAGACGGTGATATTGAGTACTTTGAGAGTGTGAGTACATGATTCATCTCTGAGATACATGGCACTGGCATGCACATATGACATACATACATAGAGATGCATTTTTCCTCATGTTGTACAATATCACGTTATTCATGACTTTTTACATACATTGATATGTGGGCATAGAGAGGTAATTTACACTTGCTATCTGGAAAGAAAATGAAACATCTTATATATTATGGAAAGGATATTTGGAAAAGTTACAGTTTTCAAACTTACTCGTATTTTTGACATTTTCGGTAAAAGATTTGGTTTTTCACTGAGATACTTGAAAAGCGTGACTATTTTTCTGAAACAACGAGCTGAGCATTTTTACTTCTAATATACCTTTTTATTACTTGTATTATGCGGTTATGAACTGTTGTGGGATATTGGTATTGGACCCGACCTTGTGTTAGCTCATCACTGCTTTCAATTAGGTTTGTTACCTACTTAGTACATGGAGTCGGTTGTACTCATACTACATTTCTGCATCTTGCGCGCAGATGTGGGTTGTTGATGTTGTCGTGTTCGATAGGAGCTGGATTTAAGATGTACTTGCGTCCCGGTTGTAGCTGCCCCTTGTTCCTGGTAGCTTTAGATCTATAAAACTATGTTTATGTAATTTTCAAATAGACGATGTATTATTTCATTTCAGCTTTGTAAATTCTATTCTTAGAAGATCATGATTTGTACTACCACTCCTCAGGGTAGTGTATAAGATTCAGATAATTTATTTGCTTAATTGTCTTGTTAAATATTATTGGAAGTTGTTAGTTATTAGTTGGCTTACCTAGCGGGTTGGGTTATGTGCCATCACGACTAGTAAATTTTTGGGTTGTGACAATAACATATATCAAACTGATATAGATAACTTTGTTCTCATAAGCAATAGTTTAATTATTAAGTGGAGTCACTCAATAAATCATCTTGCTAAACCAGTTATGATGTAAATCAACTTATCAAGATAAACTATCTTGAATAGAAAATGTGGAAATTATGCTCTAAATTAAATTATTGAACAAGTTACCTCGCAAACACCAGGTTGCGGGTTAATAATAATGCACATATAACCATCTTATGGATGCATATTATGTGGTATACATGATAGGTGAATGAGCCCATATTCACTTTTGATAAATTCCAAAATTCAAGGGATTCAACCCCAATTTTAGTTGGTATGACAATCGCGAGAACAAGCAAAATAAGAGAATTCGTAAAGAACTTTCTTATTTTTTACTATTTATCCATGTGAATTCTCTTTTATTTTTGCACATCATACTTAAATTAACATGGCTAAAATTAATTATTCCGACTGGATAAATTATCAATATTGATAAACTTCAGGTTTATACCATGACGTATGTAATTATCAATAAATTCCAAGTTTATTGTGGCATTCTTTTATTTATGTAGTACAAACTGGAGAATAAAACGGGTAACTTTTCACATACATATTACCCCGCTACAAGTTGTAGTAATAGAAGATATTAAATCTTTCCTTTATTTATAGTCTTAATATAACCAACCGCTTTCGCCAATACTTTAGAAACTCAATAAGTTTCTTTGAGACTTACTACGACACGGTACATTATTGATAATCAATTTTATTTCTCCAAAGTAGTATAATTGGATCTTCTAGAACTTTCAATTAATTGTGTACCACCACATATTCATCAAAATTCATATAGTGAATATCTCTTTCAAGGAGAAAGTTATACAATTATGGTCATCGTCAATATCATCATAGGCAAGATATGTTACTTCTATTACTTTTGCCCTGTAATAATCACATTGCCATAATATTTTGGCATAATCACAATAGGTACACGATCAATGACTATTCATGCCATAATAATGAAATTATTTTCTTATTTAATTTCAAACCTCTTTTTAGAGGTGAGTGTGGTATATTCACTACCACTAGCACATTCATATTCTTCCAAGAATGAATATGTATTCATAAATCAGATGTTGTCACATTCACATCATGAATGGACCATAATCATCTATATTTGCTTTAAAAAATCTCATGTCAAATCGATGACAAATATTACTTTCAAAGCATGAAAGATTATTTTTAGAATTCTTATTATTCTCATTATCACTATGATGACGATTATAATTTCGTATACTGCCACGTCCACATCCATTGATACCTTCACGGTAATAATTTTGTCTTCTTTCAGACTTATCACATATTGCTATCACATTCTCTTAAGGGGAATGAAAATGAAGGAAATTCAATAGGACGGGTTTCCACTTCTTTGCCCACAATCATACATGAATTTGATCATGGCAAGGCATAAATTTTACCATTTCAGGTGGTTATAATTTCTTACAAACTCCATTAGAGTTATAATCAAATTTTATTGTCTTTGCTTGTTTTTAAAATCAAATTATAGAGTTTCAAGAATTTAAAAGATAAAAATAAAGTAAAATACTTACCTTAAATCCAAAATTTAATCATGAAATAAGTTCATGGAATAATTGACAATCATTATGCTCAATCTCAAAGCTTCTACTCAATTGGTTAGAGTCTCGTGCTGATGACGTATTATGAAACAATAAAAGAAGAAGAAAATTATTGCAGAGAAAAGTAGAGAGAGAATTCTTATTGATTTTGAGATCAATTACGATGTCTATTGTTGCGGCCAAACGCACACGCAAGTATACGCGATCGTCAAGTAATAAAGTGACTAAAAGTCGGATGTCGAACCCACGAGGACATGTGATTAACTATTAACTAAATTAGACTATCCTAACTATCTAAACAAGAATTAAACTTAGAAGTATTTGTTTCTAATCTAATTAAAATAAGAAAAAATAAATAGTGAACTCTGAACAAAAGGATAACAGATTTTTATGTTATCAATGCGATGAAAACGATCTAGGGTTATGGGCTATCTAACAATCGTATTGTATTCTTCAATTGAATTGACTAATTAATTTATCTAGCTTATTGGTTGACAGGGTTAATATTTCTCATAAGAATCTTTCGAGTTCTTACTCACCTATTCAAGCTAACCTAACCCCTATATGTTTATGGAATTAGAACTAGCAAGGATGCATTTATAATTCATGTAAATCAACCAAGCAAGACAATTAGGTATATGTCTATCAAAACTGCAAATCCGTTCCCCGACGCTCAAGTTCAAGAACTTGCTCTACTCAATCCTATATGCAATCAAGAATTCCCACTTTCGAGTTAAATTCTAGATTCGTAGATAGTATTCAATTGGTGATCAATCAATCAAATAATTAAGCGCAAGATTGAATAAATAAACCAATATGATAAATTAAGAAAGAAAAATCAATATCCGAATAACAATAGTCATGAAAGAACCACAACCCTAGAACGTGAAGTTTAGCTCCACATAGACATGGCAGCAAAACAACAAATCATACAAAGAGACATAACAATTACTAAGTTTGGTGGAAGAAAAGATGAATTATGGCCTCCACGGCGGCTCTGTTCTTGTGTTTTCCTCTCAAAAACGTTGTCCTCTCTAAAAATAGGTTTAGGTTGGCTTTTATATGAGTTAGGGACGTCTTGGGGTCGAAATAACCGAGTCCTAGTCGAAATAGGACAACTTTGCGTTTCGAGCGTCCAGGGCAGCGTAGGGCGCTGGCCCTGGCGCCCAAAATATTTTGCTTGAGTAAATGCCCTCAAATTCCATTCTTTGCTTTTTCTTCCCAATTTCGCTCCAATTCGCGCCATTTCGTCCCAAATTGCATCCGAATGATTCCTACACATAGAAATATCACAATTTAGCACAAATCATTATATTAAACATCTCAAATCATCGAAACAGGAGCAAAATGTGAGGCAATATATATCAAAATATGCATACATTAAGCCAATTATCAACACCTCACACTTAGACTCTTGCTCGTCCTCGAGTCAACCAACAAATAACTCTATTTTTGAGCACTCTACACCAATGACCATGGTTGATACCAACAATTAAACTCTAGCAAATACAATCAACACACACTTCCCTTTAACTTATGCCATACTTGAAAAAATTTCAAACAAAGACAACATGCTCACAACAACTCTAACCTCAAAAACTGACTCAATGTCACAATGCACTCATGGCTTGAACACTCAACGTCGTAGAGAAGTCTAATAATGTTACATATCCCTCGTGAAACCATGTGCCCTCACAACAAGAACAAGAGAGTAAATTGAATCCACACATTCGAATCTCATGATCAAATATAGTTTAAGGACTCACATATATCAAAGAAATCTCTCATTCTCACAAAGAAGTCACATGCATGCAATTGGTACCATAGGCTTGCGCTTAATGTAAATCTCTACTAATGCAGCTTGCTCGATCTAAAATCAATTAGGACTTTTTCATGGTTGTAATTTGGTCTAAGGGACGGATAGGATATATTTAATGAATAGTGACTCACCCTCCTTAGCACTTTAACACATCACAAAATTACTTTCAGCGTATTTTCTTCAACACCACTTCAATTTCACAAACAATATCACTCCCGAAAATGTTCACTTCTTCTTTAAGCACGACTTTAATTCATACCCACTAGCAAGAACAAGACAACAATTTATTCATCTCTATTTTTTCTTTCTTTTTTCCAGATTTTTCTCTCTTTTTTTCCCGACTATTTTTTTTTCAATTTTCGCTAGTGATGTATTATTTATAAAATAAGTGCACCTTTCTTTCTTCCATTGGTTCCACTCAAAATCCACCCCACACTTATTCCCTTCTTACTTCTTTTAGAGTTCATTTCACAATTAAAGTATTTTAAGAAGTAAAAGGATAAAACAATGTCAATTAAGAACAAAAAGGGTATAGGCTTATAATGTGGGTGCCAAATAAAAGTCTGTAGGCTCAAAAGGGGTAACTAGGGATAAATTTTATTTATGATAAGCAATAAGCTCAAAAAGATAAAAGAAAGCCTAAAATTATTTTTCAAACCGAGCATCACCTCAAATTTCGCTTCAACTCACATACAGGGAAAGTTCTAGACACAAGTACAATGACATGGACTACACAAAAAACCTCACCATACATGGCACATGGCTCACTAAGGACGGTCTCATTCCGACTCTCAAACTAATGCAAGTATTCACAAAGCCACGAGATATTAAGCATTAAGCGCAAAGTGAACACAATTCATGTAAATGAGACATAGGCGTCACAAAATATGCTATCCAAGTAAGCAAGGCATCATCAATAATTTCAAATCATAGGGAAGATACTACACATGCCAAAGCCTAAATATGTTTCTATCAAACAAGTCAAGAGCGCCTAGGAATCTCATCTTTCTTCTTTAATTTGTTCCCTAAATTCTAATCTACTCTAAAAATAAATAAAAAATACTACTACCCAGTTCAAACTACATCCTATGGAAAAGAGTAACGAGGCACAAAGAAAAATCACAAGGGATTATTACTACCTAAAGAAAGCTTAAAGACATATTTTTGAATTTTTGTTTAGACTTTAATCCTTCAAGAAAACTGTCTAGGAGATCCATCGTCGGGAAAAATCTAATTTTTCTACTTTTTTCGATATTTTTTTAATTATAAAATTAATCACCTAAAATACTACACTATTATAAAAAAAACAAAAATAGAAAACTGAAAAAAAATAAGAAATTAATATACTAATATAATACTACCAATGATCTAAAGGAATTCCTCCCACCCTACACTTAAAAGAGTGTAGTGTCCCAAATGCACAAATAAAGCAAAACATAATGAGGGTGGACAAGAAACTCCTTGAAAGGCCAAAGGTCGAAGCACAAGCAGCTCACGGAGTACTCAGACTTCTCCCAAAGATAGCTCCTTGTGCGGGCACCTCACACTTCTCCCAAAGATGGTTCCTTGTGCGGGCACCCCACACTTCTCTCAAAGATGGTTCCTTGTGCGGGCACCCCACACTTATTTCTCACCATCTAGATTTTGCACTCTCCAATGGCTTTGCTTCCTATGCTCATAATTATTCCTACAAAACAAAAATAAATACTACAAAATAATAAAAATAAAATAAAATAAAAAATAAACAAAAATTAAAGAAAGCAGTAAAGTTGGGTTGCCTCCCAACAAGCGCCTGATTTAACGTCGCGGCAAGACTTGAACCACTTTCTGCCTCCACCTCGAACTTATAAATTGTACTCCTAACATGACATCCAGTCTGTGGCTATACTTCTTTGGTGGGGACACAAAAATAAATAGGCCAAGTAACAAATTTTTCACTCTATATTTCTCGGCCTTTATATGAGGAATGTAATTTTTTCTCTCTTGCACGACAAATCCATGAATGTAAGCAGCCTGTTCCTCTTCCATTGACTCCTCCAAAGGCTCAGATGACTCGATTTCCATGTCATCGTCCAAACACAATGTCGAAAAATATTTAGAATGAGGACCAATACGCCCCAAATCTAGAATTGTATTACTCTTTACATCCTCATATCTACACACACTAGAGTGTTCACATATAATAGTATCTACTTTCTCGCATGGCTCTAGTGTTTTTTCTCTACATGGGCATCATCAACAGAAATATGCTCGAATGATTGGCTTTCCATTTTTAACTCCTCAATTTGGCATATAAGCTCTTCTTCAACTCCACACAACTCATTACTATTTTGTTGAGCGGACGCATCAACCTTTGCATTCAATTGAGCCTCTAAGTCGTGAATATCAGTGCCAAGTTTTTCAATCTCTTGTCCCAACTCAACTCTTCCTTCTATTAAGTCTTTCATCCCATCTGTAATTTCCTCACATTGAGCCTCATATATTTCCAATATTTCAGCTTGTTCTACCAACCAAATTTGACTCAAAATCTCCTCTTTATCAAAACTTTTCTCTTGCTGGTACTCGCTCACTTCATTTAATTCTTCCATATTGGCCTTCATTCTTGTGATTGTTGCCCTCATTCTTTCCATAGCTTTTTTGAGTTCATCTTGTTGCTCTACTACCTGCCTCAAAATATCCCTAATATATGCATCAGGTTTCATATCCTGCACTTCATTGCCCCAATCAAACTCATAAACATCATTAGAAAAGTCATAATAAGGGCTTAGAGAAGGATGAAAAGAATTAGGACAACCATCCCAATGGTCATCTTGACCACCACACATATTATAAATATTCCACTCAAAGGATCGAGATTGTGCGCACAACTCGCTCTCGGGAACATTCTGAAAATTTTTCCACCAATGGGGCCCTTCACAATATGACACGGATCATCAAAATAAGAATAACCATCATTCGAATAACTTTCATTCCAAGATTCCATGTTAAAATGAATAAAAAATACTAACTAAACTAAAACAAAAATAAAATGAATATATAAAAAAAAATTAAATGTCTAATCTAGAAAAATAGCTAATTTCTAAGTTCCCGGCAACGGCGCCAAAAACTTGTTGTGACCA
Organism: Nicotiana knightiana; assembly: GCA_005239525.1. NCBI lineage: Eukaryota > Viridiplantae > Streptophyta > Magnoliopsida > Solanales > Solanaceae > Nicotiana > Nicotiana knightiana. The sequence goes on from ML393903.1 coordinate 20,667, forward strand.
AACGCACACGCAAATATACGCGATCTTCAAGTAATAAAGTGACTAAAAGTCGGATGTCGAACCCACGAGGACTTGTGATTAACTATTAACTAAATTAGACTATCCTAACTATCTAAACAAGAATTAAACTTAGAAGTATTTGTTTTTAATCTAATTAAAATAAAGAAAAATAAATAGTGAACTCTGAACAAAAGGATAACAAATTTTTATGTTATCAATGCGATGAAAACGATTTAGGGTTATGGGCTATCTAACAATTGTATTGTATTCTTCAATTGAATTGACTGATTAATTTATCTAGCTTATTGGTTGACATGGTTAATATTGCTCATAAGAATCTTTCGAGTTCTTACTCGTCTATTCAAGCTAACCTAACGCCTATATGTCTATGGAATTAGTACTAGCAAGAATGCATTTATAATTCATGTAAATCAACCAAGCAAGGCAATTAGGTATATGTCTATCCTAACCACGAATCCGTTCCCCGATGCCCAGGTTCAAGAACTTGCTCTACTCAATTCTATATGCAATCTAGAATTCCCATTTTCGAGTTCAATTCTAGATTCGTAGACAGTATTCAATTGGTGATCAAGCAATCAAATAATTAAGCGCAAGATTGAATAAATAAACCAATATGATAAATCAAGAAAGAAAAATCAATATCCGAATAACAATAGTCATGAAAGAACCACAACCCTAGAACGTGAAGTTTAGCTCCACATAGACCTGGTAGCAAAACAACAAATCATACAAAGAAACATAAGATTTACTAAGTTTAATGGAAGAAAAGATGAATTATGGCCTCCACGACGGCTCTGTGCTTGTATTTTCCTCTAAAAAACGTCCTCCTCTCTAAAAATAGGTTTAGGTTGGCTTTTATATGAGTTAAGGATGTCCTGGGGTCGAAATAACCGAGTCCTAGTCGAAGCAGGACAACTTTGCGTTCCGAGCGTCCAGGGCAGCGTGGGGCGTTGGCCCTGGCGCCCAAAATATTTTTCTTCTGTAAATTGCGTCACAATCAGCGCCCCACGTTGGTTGTGGCCCTCAAACTCCATTCTTTGTTTTTTCTTCCCAATTTCGGTCCAATTCGCGCCATTTCGTCCCAAATTGCATCTGAATGATTCGTACACATAGAAATACCACAATTTAGCACAAATCATTATATTAAACATCTCAAATCATCGAAACATGAGCAAAATGTGAGGCGATATATATCAAAATATGCATACATTAAGCCGATTATCATCTATTTATAAGGAAAAAATGACTTAGCCACAAAGTAACAAACCCTAAAATTTCTCTAAAATATAAACATTCACCATAAATAAAATACTATTTATAACAATATAATTATTTTTAAGCATAAAAAATTGTCTTTTTTCAACCGATTGAATAGAAGTATATCACAATAAAACAATAAATGGATCACTATATAAAGAAGGGAGAAAAAGTAAAAATCCCATAAGATAATTCTACAACAACAATAATATACCTAACATAATTCTACAAATAAAGTCTGAAAAAGATAGTATATATGTAAGCCTTATTCATACATTGTGAGGATAGAAATATTATTTTCAATAGAACCTCAGCCCGTAAAATAATTCTATTATTTGAATTATTATGCATATTCTTTGAATTGCATTTATAGAAAAGCTATTCGAGAAGAAATTGGAGTTCAGTTGGTATGAATATTCCACGTGGAGAAAATGATCTCAAAAGCCCACTTACGTTGATATAAAGAAAATAAATTTATAATGTATTATTTTTTATTAATCTCTACTAAAAAAGTCACATAACTAAAATAATATTTGTAATAGGCTACAAAATTAAGAAATAAATCAAATCTCAAAATAATATTTGTAATAGACTACAAAAAGCCAACAGACTTTAATAGTGGTTGATAAGTCGTTTTCACGAACTTGTCTCGAAACAAAATAAAAAGGTTTTTTACTCGATTAACTAAAGTTCCAATCGGTAAGTAAAATTGAGAAATAATTTTATATTAATGAACTTTAATAAAGATGACACAATCAAATTAACATTTTGAGTTACTTGTGGTATTTAAAGTTTTCTGAAATAAACACATAATAGAATAAGAAAGTTTAATTTAATATAACTTTTCGATATGTCTTTATTTTGCAATAATACTAAATGTAAGATGTAAAATTACAACTGATAAATATTTCTCATTTGATGTTCGATGTTTCATATTGTTATTAGAGTCTGACTAATTTGAATCTGCACCGTGTAAGACTCACTAAAAAGGTGAAAACAACAAGGACAAACATTAAGAGCATATTTGAAAAGTCATTTTGGAATTGAATTTGCGTGTAATTGGGTGTAATTATATAATTTGACATGTTTGTCTGACCAAGTAATTACTTGATCAACATATAATTGGGTGTAATTAGAGAGGTGTAACTTTTTAATCTCTTTCCTTTTTATTTTTTTTAAATTTATTTTCTTTATAACTTTTTATTTCCATTATTTTAATTTCTTTATTTATTTTATTATTACTTCTTAATTTCTTTCTTATTTATATAATACATTTTTCTTTGTACATTATTTATCTTTTATTTCTCTACCTTTACTTGTTGCGATTTCATGTAATTGCTCGTATATTTTATTTTTTATTTATTTTATTTTCTTCATTTAGCGTAACTGCGTTATTATTCTAGTTATTTAAACTATACCTCCTAATATTAGAAATAATGAGTCAATAACAAACTTGGCATATAAAGAGTGATGCCATTAAAGTAAATTTTCGTTATTGAATGAGGTTATAAACTTATTATGTTTCATAATCTTAAGTTGTATTAGAACTTATTTTTATTATGTTGGAATTTAACATATGTTAAACTATTATATTTATTTTTGGATTTTTCTTACAACAACAACAACACAACAACATACCCAGTATATTCTCACATGTGGGGTCTGGGAGGGTAGTGTGTACACAGACCTTACCCTACTCAGTGCAAGTAGATTTTTGTTGGATTTTGAAATTATGTTATGTTTATGGTTCTAATTTACTAGTTTTAGTACTATTGACTTATTATTTTACATTGCATGTTGTTTATCTTTTAGATATAAGTGATAGTTTAGTTTTGTCAAATATTTGAATAATATCATGACATTATATTCATAAACATTAATTTATTTATCATACATGCATTACATGATGTTCTTACAAAACGTATATTTTTAGTTTTTATAATTAATTAAATTAAATATAATTAATAGAAAATATATATTACTTATTTTTACAATATTAGTATAATTATTGATAAATGTATATTCAAGAAAAAAATGTGCATCTTCACTACCAAATCTAATATCATTGATACTTATAAAAAATCACTTATAGACATATATTTACTATATAAACTTTTATGTTTTTGATAATTAATTCATTTAAAATTATAATCTAACCGCGTAATTATACTTATGCAACTAAATAGTACGCTTATTATTACACCAACTAAATAGTACGCTTATGTAATTACTAAATTATATTATTACACCAATTTCAATTGCAGGGTGGCTTATTTTTTTGGTGGGGAAATTCTACTTCAAAATACACTAAACATGAGTATAAAATTTTTTACAGCTTGACACACACACCCGTGTTGATTGCTAAGCACTCAACCGAAGAAGCAAACGGCAAATACAACAGAATACTAGTAGCAATTTTTCTTCAATTCTTATTTTCTTCCCCCTTTTTTGGCTCAAGACATTTTTTTTTTTTTTTTTTTTTTTTTAATTTTTTTACTTCTGAAAATGTCTCTTGTTAAGTATTAATATGTCAAATTAGAATTATGCATATAAAAATCTATTGTCTCTCTGTACATTTGTGTATGTATGTAGCAATTTCGTTCTCTGTACAGATGCACACAAAGGCGGTTTAATCTCGCATTCTCCGCCAATTGGGGTTCGAATTTTGAGTTAATTGACAAAAGGGGTTTCAGGAAAACCCCCCAGAGAAATTGGCCAGAGATCAATATGGAAGGTATCGAATTTTCCCATTTTTTTTCTTTTTCATTATTTATCAAAATCAATTTCATCGCGTTTGATTTGATTTCCATTCCCTTGTACCTGACGGATTTGATTTCAATTTAGTTTCATGTTTTCCTTCTAGGTGTCTTACCCACTATAGTCAATGTGGTGAAGTTAACTATATATATATAAATAAAACTTAAATTTTCACTTTTCTTTTTATTTAGTAGAATACTGACATGAGATTGAGCTAAAATGGAGAAATGGGGATTCATGTAGCCGACCCAACTTGTTTGGGATTGAAGCGTAGTTAGAGTTGTAGTAGTTGTTGTAGTGAACGGTTATTTATAAATTTAACTTATTATTTCACTTCTATTTAGTTGGTATGATACTGACATGAGATTGAGCTAAAGTGGAGAAGCGAGGACTCACATAGCTGATCCAACTTGTTTGGGATTGAGTTGTAGTTGTATTTGTTGTTGTTGTTGTAAACATAGTCATGAACTGTTATTTATGTATTGTTTAACAACTTATCTTTTCACTTTTATTTTTAAAATGGTATGATACTGACATGAGATTGAGTTTAAATGGAGAAGTGATGATTCATATAGCAGACTGCAACTTGATTGGGGCAGAGGCGTTTTGTTGTTGTTGTAGTCAAGGTAGTGAACTCTCTTAAACAACATGGTGGGAGTTTCAGCAGTTACTTGATATTTCCTTTCTCGTCGTGGAATACGCTGTAAGCTCTATGTTAATCTGGCCTTGTGAAGAACAGGTGTGACTAGAATTTAGTCATTGAATTCTTTGTCCAAAAGAAAGAAATACATAACAAAAAGAGAGAGCAGTAGACTAGGTTAATTTGAGATGAGACATGGAGGATGAAGTAATCAGCTCTTCTTCTGCCTTCTACATGGGTCCTCTTTATAACATCCTTGGTTACTGCAGCACTTTTATGTATTCTTCTGCGTTATGAGGTATATGGTGTATCCTTCCATTATTCTTGGGTCTGCAACTGAAAAATAATCCTTCACCACTTGTATATTGTGCGATGGCATCCCGTATTCTGGTCTAATCCTGGAAAGGTTTTTTCCCTTTGGTTTGAATAGTTGATATCTCAAATAATGCTTATGAAACTTGTTCAATTTAAAGTAGGACCTGTTGTTGTTGGAACAGTTGAATGTGATCTTTACTTCCAGCTTGGGTAATTGTTGGGTTTATTAACCTTTTCTTATCCATGCTTTAGATCCTGTTGTAATGCATTCTGAAGATGATAAAGGTCATACTGAAAAAAACAAGACAAGGATCAAGGTCATCAAGACGCGTACTCAGATTGAAGGCCTGGAGAAATTTTATAAGGGTAACAGATCTTACTAATATTTTGTGTTTCCCAATGAGTTTCTACAGCATATATGTTATTTCAAACTTAACAATGATAGAGCTTTCAAAATTTCAGAACATAAATATCCTACAGAATCAATGAAATCAGAACTGGCACAGTCATTAGGATTAACAGAAAAGCAGGTTTCTGGGTGGTTTTGTCATAGGCGGTTGAAAGACAAGAGGCTATTAAGTCGGAAAGCATATGCAAACGGAAGACAAGATCGTTCAAGTGGTGTCATTCAGGACCGGGGCAGCGGTTTTAAGCAGGATTCTTGCGGAAGTACTAAGCAAGGAGATGATAAGAATTTTGATCATCGGGAAGTTGAGAGTAGAAGATTAACTGCCCGAGAAGCCTCAGCTGCAGATGTTACATATGAAGTTGGTACTCAGTATAGAACAGAGTCTAATCTCATGGAGGATACACCTTCAGGAAGTAGCTCTTCCTTACGGGATGCATGTTTTTCACAAAATGTGGAATCATTTGATATGGCAACATCGAGATACCTATCGTGTAATGTACCTACTGATCTTAAGAGTGTGAAACCAAGAACTGGCCCATCCGGGTACTTAAAAGTGAAAGGCCAGGTAGAAAATGCTGCAATCACTGCTGTGAAGAGGCAATTGGGAAGTCTCTACCGACAGGATGGTCCACCCCTTGGTGTTGAATTTGATCCACTTCCACCTTGTGCTTTTGAATCATCAGTGCAAAATCTTGTTGACAGTGAGTTAAAATGGCTGCTTCTTGTCTTTTTCGCAGATGACTTTTTTTCTGATCCAAGTATTTTCATCCATTCAACTCGTTGTGTACATGCCTTTCTCTCCTTAAAGCATGCTAATTCTGTTTCTATTTTGTTTAGCTGTTGATTTTTCGATTTTGTTATGCTTCTCTGCAACTAAAATAACCTCTATCATCTAATTGTGCTGTGAAAACTTCTGTGCAATTTAAGGAACAAGATATTATTATATTTAGAATAATAATCTTTTTTAAGTTAAAAAAAATAATTATGGCTATACTGTGTTTATTTTATAAGAAAAGCTAATACGATCCAAATTGCAAATAAAACCAGCGCACATATGACAATATTATTAAATTTGCATTAAAACCTAGGCTGTTTCAGAGCTGTAATTACGAATAGAGTGAATTAGGGTATCTGCAAGTTGTGAAGTCCTTTTTCATTTTCTCTTGATACTAAGGGTTTTATTTTTCTGCTAGTCCTTTTAATGGGATCATCTTATACATGCTTCTCTATCCAGAATTACTAGTTTCTCTGCTCTTATACTTACAATTGAGTTGGCAGAACAAAACTCGGAACCTTGTAAACTCTGAAATTTGGTTCATCTTCTTTCTTTCGAGAGGAATAAAATTACAATCTTATCAATACTTTATGTGCCCATTATCATAACTATGTGATGTTTGAAATTTCCATATGCATGTCTGTAGTGTATACTCTTCTTGTAGTCAGATCATTTTTTGTTTAGATGCAAAAAAGAGTTTGACGGCTCTTTCTTGCTGATTGCTGAATGAGTGAAGTTCCTATTGCCATGTCCAATACCACTTCTACTCTGGATTTTACTCCATGTTCAAGTTTATATGCTTAAGTATGTATTCACTTTCTTGGTTTTCTTGCATCTGATTGTGGATTCGGAAAGTATAACTTTCTGTCTAGTGCAAAGAGTTGCTGACTTTTACTTTCCTATTAATGTTTGTCAGAACCTGAATATGCTGGAGAACCTGTTCCAGCGCTTACACCAGATTTCTCTAAAGTGTACAAGCAATCAAATTCATGCATAGTAAGTGAATCTTGTGCAAATTGATCTTAGTGATTTTGTAAACCTTGATCTTATAATTCACAGCCATCAACTAACTGCATTTGTAATGCGAATGCTTAATTTTTGGGTCAAGTTGATAATTAATTGAATTTAGACTATGCATTGTATAAGTTTTTACTCTGTGGCAGCAGATGCTATATACTTCACTTAGTTGATCTTTCGAATTAATGAGGCAAAGAAGTATGGACTACCAAGTATAGAACTGTGGAATAGTAACTCTACACAAATGCAGTAGCATATGCTTTTTTTGAATGCTTAATGTACTTTGAACTAATGTGTGATAGTGCCAGTGTAAGCATATTTTGCTTGTGATTTCGTTACCTTGGATGCTGCATCTTTTATAGATTATATTGCCCATTCTATTACTGATATGGTGACAAAAATATTTTTCTTTTGTTTACTATCTTTGTTAACTTCATAAAATTGCAGTGCTATTTTGCTGGCTTGCATATTTGGTGTATTTTGAGTACCTTTCGTATCTGGTTATTGACCTAAGGTTTCTTAAATTACCTCAAAAAGTTAGTCTCTTAAGAATTAGTGATCTCTATTTTCCTTTTTTCTGTTGGATGATTCTTTTTCAACTTCTTTTTCTTTTCTATATTTTGCCTTTGACCATGGATAGACCTTCAAAAAATATATATCGTGGACCATGGAGGGAGACTTGTTTCTGGACCTTACATTTCTCAGGGATCAAACATCTTTTCATTTTTCCACTGGCCTAAATGCAAATAATTTGGTGTCTTCTCTCCTACCATATCTGGATCTTACTATCAAAACTGAAGTACACAAGTCAATCTGTAGAATTATACCTACACTGTTTTTGCATTGGTTTCGATAGGGATATGGATCCATTTCCAAGACAAACTCTCATGTCCCTGATTTGGAAGGTAGAAGTTTCAAAAAATCACTCAAGTCTGCTCATCCCGAATATTACTTCGACCAAAAGCCTGGTCAGAATTCCTCTATTCATGAGGGTGATTGTTACTATCTTGGGCGGGACTCGTCAATAGACATGCACAAAGGTTCTGGAAGAGAAGTGGCGGTTGATGGCAGATGCAACTATAAGTATATGGCTAAACATGATGGTGCAGAAATTAGAACTGGTACTAGCTCTAGCAATGGTTTTCGAAGTCCCCGCACTGGAAAAGTCAATGGAGAGCAGGTGAAGCCTAGGTTGACTAGCTGCAATGAAATGAACCTTAAGATTATGGAGGAGGAAGATCATGAATGCAAGCCTTCAAAGGGAAGTAAGCATCGTTATTGTCCAGACAGAGCGCTTTCCAGTAAAGTTGAAAAGGTATAAAACTATTTTTGTTGCTTCTTTTTTATCCAGCCATATCCTGATAAGTTTTCCTTGAGAATGATATATAGGATTACATCCATGTGGACAGACCAGCAGTTGATGAAAGCTATAATCTAGATCGCGTGAAAATACCGTGGGAGAATGAAATGAGGGTAAGCTTTTTAGCTCATGTTAGTATATTACCGTTTGCGATTCCTTTAGATATCGCTATGGTTACTTGAACTCTTCAAACAAAAAATTTGTAGGCTGCCAAAAGAGCAAGGGATGAAGCCCCTAACCATCAAGAATATCCGAGGAAAGCATCAGTGACACAATGCGATCCCAGACAAATCATTGGATGAGGTTTGACCATGTTTAATATCTTGATTTCTACTCCTTAAGTGTGTTATATGCAGTCATGAGCATGCAACTTATTTGGACATATATGGCCCCATTTTGAGATGTTTGACTGGATAGCATTGTTGTGGAGAATCTTTTTAGTTCTTAGTTGTCTTTTGTTGAACTGATTTTAAAGATAGATTTGTGATGTAAAGAACAGAAGAATATATGGCTGAAAGCGTGCCTCTCATAAGTGATAAGTCTCCATTACCTTTTCTTTCCCATTCATAGAAGATTGATTTACGACACTGCAGGACGATGTACAGTAGCATAGTGTTCGACATAAATGTTTCTAGCTTTATACGTTTTCCTGGTAGATATTATTGAGTGTATTAAGTTCTGAATTGTCCGGTTATTAAGTGTTTTTATGTGTTACTAAAAACAAGAGAATATAGTGTATAGGGGTTGTGGTTTGTCATATTAGAAATTGGGGGGGGGGGGGGGGNTCTTGTGTGATGGCAAGGGACTGCAACAACACGTTAAAATTCTTCAGTGTGTGTTTATGTAAGTCAAGTCCTTTAAGAATTTTCTTTACTGTTATGTTAACATTGATACTCCTAGTGTTGGCTCTAGGTTTGCTGCAGAGATTCCATCTACCTTTAATGAAGATGATAAAACAGAAGAAAGTTCTTTGACGGTTGAGACATTTGCACTTGACTAGAGAAAAGTTAAAAGTCCAGTGTAGTGAATTTTTCTGGAATCCTGTGTGTTGATAGAACTTCCGTTGGATTTGTACAGATCAAAACAACTTAATGTTCATCAGTATACCAGTACGTGAAATTGGAGAACTTTTTTCTTTGTAGAGTATAAGTAATTTGTTCCATTTGAAGCAGCTGGATGCTGAATTTGGAGAATGGACCTATGAAATTTCAGGCCAACCGTAGTACTTCAAAAAAATTATACAAATTCAGCATGTATTAATACACATGAAAAAGTGAATATGATTACAAATTTACCTATGAAATTTCAGGCCAACCGTAGTACTTCAAAAAATTATACAAATTCAGCATGTATTAATACACATGAAAAAGTGAATATGATTACAAATTCGTGTTGCGTGACTCTAAAATACCAAAAAATGAACTTGAAAGTCATGATGAAACGATGAGTATTGGTCACTAGGTAGTTTCCTATAGACCTACGAAATTTTAGTCCAATCGAAGTCTATAAAAAAAGTTATACACAATTAGTATATAGTAATACACATGAAAAAGTGGATATAATCACAAATTCATGTTGTATGACCCCAAAACAGAAAAAATGAAACCAAAAGTCATGGCGAAGCGATAAGTATTGGTCACTAGGAAGTTTTTGATGGACTTATGAAATTTCAGGCTAATTGGAGTCCGTCCAAAATAATTCTGCAAAATTAACATGTACTAATAAACATAAAAAATTGGATGTAATCATAAAATCTTGTTGCATGATCCTGAAACACCATAAAATGAACCCGAAAGTCATGACGAAGCAATGAGTATTTGTCATTATGTTGTTTTCTATGGACTTACGTAGTTAAAAGTCAATCGGAGTCCGTCAAAAAAATTCTACAACATCAGCATGTACTAACACGCATGAAAAAGTGAATATGATCACAAACTCGTGTTTTATGACCCTAAAACACCAAAAAATGAACCAGAAAGTCATGGAGAAACGATGATTATTAGTCACTAGGTTGTTACGTATGGACCTGCGAAAAATCATGCCAATCAGAGTCCGTCAAAGAAATTTTACAAAATCAATATGTACTAATACACACAAAAGTAGATATAATCACAAAATCGTGTTGCATGACCCCATAATACAAAAAAAAAAAAAAAAAAA
>ML393903.1:31539-116055 GCA_005239525.1 Nicotiana knightiana
ACAAAAAAAAAAAAAAAAAAAACCCAAAAGTTGTGGCAAAACGATGATTATTGGTCACTAAGCCGTTTCCTATGGACCTACAAAATTTCAGACCAATTAGCATTCGTCAAAAAAATTCTACAAAATCAACATATACGTATACACACGAAAAGGTAGATATAATCATAAATCCGTGTTGCATGATCCCGAATCGCCATAAAATGAACCCAAAAGGCATGTTAAAGCAATGAAAATTGGTCACTAAGTGGTTTGCTATTGATCTACAAAAATTCAGACCAATCGGAATCCGTCAAAAAAGTTACTGTCAAATCAACATGTGTTAATACATAAAAAAATTGGAAATCTTTCTGTATTCATGTTTCATGGCCCTAAAATGCTAGAAAACAAGGAAAGGACATGGAGAAGTGAACTGATCATTAATTCATTTTTTATGGGCCTGCAAAATTTTAGGAGACTCGGGGCCGATCGCCCGAATTCAGACAGATGGCGTGGATTATAGTAGACGAAAATCTGGGAATCATCATGAATTCTTATTTTATGGCCCTAAAACACCAAAAAGCGAGGAATGGTCATGGCAAACCAATGACAATTGTTCATTAGATCACTTTTATGGGCGGGAAAATTTTGGAAGATTCAGGGCCGGTCGCTCGAATTTATGCAGATGGTATAGACTATAGCACACAAAACTCTGGGAATCATCCTGAATTCCTGTTTTATGGCTGTAAAACGCCAAAAAATAAGGAACGATCATGACGAAGCGAAGAATATTGTTCATTAGGTCAATTTTGATGGGCTCGCTAAATTTTAGGAGAGTCGAGGCTGTTCACTCGAATTCATGTAGATAGCGTAGACTATAGCACCCGAAAATCTAGAAATCGTCCTAATTTCTATTTATGACCCTAAAAATCCAAAAAACGAGGAACGATTATGGCGAAGCGATGATTATTGTTCATTAAGTCATTTTTATTGGGCCCGCAAAATTTTAGGAGATTCGGGACCGTTGCTTGAATTCATGCAGATGGCGTGGACAATAACACAGGAAAATTTGGGAATCATCTTGAATTCCTATTTTATAGCCCTAGAACGCCAAAAAACAAGGAACGATCATAGCGAATCGATGACTATTGTTCATTAGACCGTTTTTTATGGTCCCGCAAAATTTTAGGAGATTCAGGACCGGCCTCCTGAATTCATGCTGATGGCGTGGACTATATCACACGAAAATCTGAGAACCGTCTTGAATTCCTGTTGTATGGTCCTGAAATGTCAAAAAAGAGGAACGATCATGACAAAACAATGATTATTGGTCATTAAATCATCTTTTATGGACCCATAAAATATTAGGAAATTTGCGGTCGGTCACCCGAATTCATGTAGCGGGCGTGGACTATAGCACACATAAGTTGGGAACCGTTTTGAATTCCTGTTTTATGGACCTAAAACACCAAGAAACGAGAAATGATCATAGCGAACCGACGTCTATTTTTTATTAGGTAATTTTTTATGGCCACCCAAAATTTTAAGAGATACGAGGCCGATTACCCGAATTCATGCAGATGACGTGGACTATGGCACACGAAAATTCGGGAATCATCCTGACTTCCTATTTTTTGGCCCTAAAATGCCAAAAATAGAGGAACGTTCATTGCGAAGCGATGACTATTGTTCATTAGGTCATTATTTATGGGCCCGCAAAATTTTAGGAGTTTCAGGGCCGATCGCATGAATTCATGCAGATGACGTGGACTATAGCACGTGAAAATTTAAGAATCGTCCAGATTTCTTGTTTTATGGCCCTAAAACGCCAAAAAATGCGGAATTATGGCAAAATGATGACTATTGTTCATTAATCATTTTTTTGGCCTGCAATATTTTAAGAGATTCGGGACCAGCCTCTCGAATTCATGTAGGTGGCGTGGATTATAGCACACGAAAATCTGGGAATCATCTTGAATTCCTATTTTGTGGCCCTAAAATGCCAAAAAAAAAAAGGAACGGTCATGGTGAAGCGATGGTTATTATTCATTTGGTTGATTTTATGGGCTGAATTGTTTTTAGGAGATTCGAGGGCGGTCGTCGAAATTCATGCAGCTACCGTAGACTTTTATGCCCTAAAACGCCAAAAAATACTGAACGGTCATGATGACGCGATGACTATTGTTCATTAGGTCTTTTTTATTGACCCTCAAATATTAGGAGATTCGGGACCGGTCGCCCAAATTCTTGGGGATGGCGTGGACTATAGCACACGAAAATCTTGGAATCATCCTGAATTTCTGTTTTATGGCCCTAAAACACCAAAAACGAGGAACGGTCATGTCGAAGTGATAACTATTATTAATTAGGTCGATTTTGATGGGCCCGCAAAATTTTGAAGAGATTCGGGTCGGCCGCCCGAATTTATGTAGATGGCATGGACTATAGAACACGAAAATCTGGGAATCGTCCTAATTTCTTTTTTATCGCCACAAAACGCTAAAACGAGGAACGATCATGGTGAAGCGATAACTATTGTTCATTAGGTCATTTTTTATGGACCAAATAAGGAATGTGAACGACGAAGCGATGACTATTGTTATTACGTCTTTTTTTATGCGCCCGAAATTTTTTTGGTGATTCGGGGTCAGTAGCCCAAATTCATACAAATGATGTGGACTATATAGCACACGTAAATTTGAGAATGTTGTTGAATTCCTATTTTATGGACCTAAAACGCCAAAACAAGGAGCATTCATGGCGAAACAATGATTATTGTTCATTAGGTTATTTTTGAGCCAACAGAATTTTAGGAGATTCGGTACCGGCATCCTGAATTCATGCAGATGGCGCGGACTATATCACACGAAAATCAGAGAATCATCCCGAATTCCTGTTTTATGGCCCTAATTACGCTCCAAGAAAATCTGGGAATCGTCTTGAATTCCTGTTTTATGGCCCTAAAATGCCCTAAAACGATGAATGGTCATGGCGAAGCGGTGACTATAGTTCATTCGGCTTCTTTTTATGGGCCCGTAAAATTTTAGGAGATTCAGGGTCGGCTGCCCAAATTGTTCATTAGATCATGTTTTTATGGTCTCGCAAAATTTTAGAAGATCCAGGGTCGATCACCCGAATTCATGCAGATAGCATGGGCTTTAACATATGAAAATCTAGGAATCGTCCTGATTTCCTTTATGGCCCTAAAACATCAAAAAACTAGGAACAGTCATGGCGAAGCGATGACTATTGTTCAATAGGTCGTTTTTATGGGTCCGCAAAATTTTAGGAGATTCAGGTCGATCGCCCGAATTTATGCAGATGGCGTGGACGCACATGAAAATCTAAGAATCATCCTGAATTCCTGTTTTATGACCCTAAAATGCCAAATAATAAGTAAGGATCATGGCGAAGCGATGACTATTGTTCAATATGTCATTTTTTATGGGCCCGCAAAACTTTAGGAGATTCGGAGTAGGTAGCCCGAATTCATGCAGATGGCGTGGATGTAGCACACGATAATCCGGAATCATCCTAATTTCCTGTTTTATGGCCCTAAAATTCCAAAAAGCTAGGAATGGGCATGACGAAGCGATGACTATTATTCATTAGGTTGTTACTTATGGACCCGCAAAATATTGGGAGATTCGGGGCCGGACGCCCGAATTCTTGCGGATAACGTGGATTATAGCATACGAAAATCTGGGAATATCCTAAATTCCTGTTTTATGGCCCTAAAACGCCATAAAACGAGGAACGGTCATGCCGAAGCGATGACTATTATTCATTAGGCCCGGAAATGTTTTTAAGAGATTCGGGATCAGTCGTTCGAATTCATGCAGATAACGTGGACTATAGCACACGAAAATTTGGGAATCATCCTGAACTAGGGATGCTTATCGGGTGGATTGAGCGATTAACGGTTTGGCTTATCGGTTATCGGCTTTTAAATGTATTAATCCGCTAGCCATCCGATAAGATATCGGGCGGATTGGTATCAGTTTACCTCTTATTGGACGGTTATTGGGCGGCTTATCGGCCTAATTCAACCTAAGGTTAACGTACTGTTGCTTAAGGAAAAGACAAATTATAAGCCCTTTCTTTGATAACAGTATAGGAAAAGAAAGGACTTATAAATTATCAAAGTGAGATCTGTGAGAATCCAATCACGTTTAGTCCCAATTAAGCCTTCACTTTGGCACCAAGTCTCTATTTCAATAACATCAATCTTGTTCCATATCACAACCAATGTTAACCATGGTTGCAACAGTCTTGTCAAATCAGTATAGTGAACAATCCATATGAGATCAATACATGTTTGCTAACAGCCTAGCATTCAGAAATTGAAATTACACATTGAGTCTGCATACATCCAAAAAATAAAGCTACTCCATTGGAGACATAGAGCTTAGAGTTCTTTTGACCAGCAACATCCAGGTACCTGCACATATTGATGGAAGTCATTAATGTAGAATGTTTGGTTTAGAAAAGACAAGGAATGACAGATGCCTATTGCTCTTACCATCTTAAATTGACAAAAGGAGTAGCACTCTCGATAAAGAGTACCATAAAAATATATATATTTGTGCTTGACCACTTAAAAGGGATTGAACAATTGCAAACATTGAGAGTCCGTGATGTAAGACCTGGAGGAGAAAATAAATATTCAAAGACAATAGAATTATACTTACAGCCACCCAAAGTTATACTA
This sequence comes from Nicotiana knightiana, assembly GCA_005239525.1. Lineage (NCBI taxonomy): Eukaryota > Viridiplantae > Streptophyta > Magnoliopsida > Solanales > Solanaceae > Nicotiana > Nicotiana knightiana. Next base: position 36,227 of record ML393903.1, read on the forward strand.
TATAATTATACAAGAAAATACAGTGCTTCCTGATACTTATATACTCCATTCCTGATTCCACCCAAGGCTGAGAAGTAATAGAAAATCATTGCCAAGTCTGCCAGAAAGTAGCCAGTGGAGATCTGTTTCACACTAATCTGTCACTAAATTTGAACAACTTCAGTTTTAGTAATATTTACAAGGCACCAGCAAGTAGGAGCTATCATGTCACCCTATGTACATTAAGCTGATCACATTTAGCTATCAAAATATTAAAGTCATGTGCTAATTCTAGTGATTCCCACTATTAGTTCAATTAACAATAAATACACACTTATATACATCAAATACTTGAGGCCTTGATGGGTTAAATTCGAATTCTTATCAAATATATTAACATTACATGTCAATTACGGAAGAGTCTTTTCCATTGCTGGCTAAATCTGAAGAAAAAAATTAAAATAATGAGTCGTGTGATACATATAATCATATCGACAACACTTATATACAACAAATATAGTAACAATATTATTACCTTGTTCAAGCTGCTCGATTTTATCAAGATCTTCCTCAACACAAATAGGTTGTTTTAATTTTTTATTTCGAAGCCAATCTTGAAGACACATTAGAACTTGCACCAATTTAGGAGTTAATGAACTCCTAAATGAATCAAGAAGACGTCCTCCCGTACTAAACACACATTCGGATGCCACACTTGAAACTGGAATAACTAATACATCACGAGCCATCTCCGCAAGAATAGGAAATCTAGCCGAGTTCAATTTTCACCAAAGAAGAACATCAAATTCTTTAGTGTCATCCTCAGTTTCTTCACCTAAATATTTATATAGCTCTATTCTAGTATCAACACCTCCACTCCCACTTTTATATTTTTTTTTATATCTTGCATGAGTGATTCTAAAAGTCCTATATTTTGGGTGCTTGCTTGACTGCCAGAAAGCCCGGAAGTCGAAGTGTCCAATGAAGAACAATCTAAAGATGAAGCAAGCACAACACCTTTTGAGCTGGACTTTACATACTCACCAAATAATGAAGTCATGTACTCTGTCACTTCTGCTTGTATAGTTGGCCCCTTATCTACACCAAACATCTTTACAAGTGCATAGCCAACTGATTCGATCTTGTAACATGGATCCAAAATACATGAGATAAAAATTATCTTGTCATTTTCCCTGGATCACCCCAATACTTATTAAACTTTTCTTTTATATTATTTGTCATTTCACTTAAAACTGTATCTTTATTTTCTATTAATTGCTTCAAATAAACAGCAACATCGCAAATTTGAAGAAAATGAATATTCGATGTAACATAACGTGATCCAGATATCTTCAAAGTAAGAAGATAGAAGATTTCAAGAAACTTTGTAATTATTTTTACATTCTCCAAATCACTATTCAAAAGTTCACCTGTAGGAATTCCAACATCAATATAAGAATGCTCAAGATAATGTCTCAAGCCAATTTCACTAGAAGCATAATGTGAAAATGCACTTTCAAATTCAATAGCTCTGCACAACATCAAGTAGGTGGGATTCCACCTAGTTGGAACATCTAAGCATAAAGTTTTTTTACAATTGAGTTGTTCATCATCAAAACATTCTTGAAACCTCTTCAACCTCGCAGGAGACTGCCTAACCTATCTCACTGCATGCCTAACACGTTCAATAGACACTGAAGATTATTTTAAACCATCTGGACCACAAGATTCATGATGTGAGCCATACATCTCACGTGAATGTGAGTACCATTCATCAAGTTAGTTCCTATTTTTGTTAATTGCTTAGACAATTCTTTTACTGTCACGTCATTTGAGCTTGCATTATCAACTGTGACAATGAAGATCTTATTTATCCCCCACTCACGTAAGCACCTACCAATACCATTTGCCATATCTTCGCCTTTATGACTAACAATAGGACAAAAATTAATTATTCTCTTATGCATATTCCATTCACTATCAATCCAATGGGCAGTGATACACATGTAATTGATTCTTTGTATAGAAGTCCATGTATCAGTGGTAATACATACTCTTTGTTTTGTTTCTATAAAAAACCTCTTCAACTTTTTCTTTTCTTCATTAAAAAGATCAAAACAATCCCTAGTTATAGGACTACGGGAAGGTATCCGAAAATAAGGTTATGCCACTTTCATAAAGTCTCTAAAACCTTCTTTCTCAACAAATCTAAAAGGAAGCTCATCAACTATTATCATACGACATAACGCTTTCCTACATTCTTCTTGATCAAATTTCCAAGTAACAACAGCTACGTCACCCTGGCTAACCCCCGGAGCAGATTGAAAGCCTAGTTTTGATTGTTTTTTATCAACAATATCAGGGCGTTTAGGACACTTAAGCATATGAGAAAGAAGTGTTGATGTACTGTCTTTGGTCTTAAATACGTACTCAATAAAGCAATAGTTACATTTTGCTTTTGTACTCCCTTCAAAAGTAGTAATTTCTGTAAAATGATCCCACACAACAGACCTTTTTCTCTTTTTTTTTTGGTTATATTTGACTCTGTTGTTTGAGCTTGACTTGTTGCATTTGAATTAGAAGCTCCACTTTCCCCCATCATCACCTTATCACTTTGTATATATTCAGTCATGTATGAGTCACTGCAAATAAGAAAAGAAAAGGAATGAGAATAAAGACATCAATTTGTAATGGATCATAACTTAAAGAGCAAAAACACCAAATCAGAAGCACAAATGATAAGCATGTGTTAGAAGCACAAATGAGCAAAAACACCAGATCATCATGAATATAAATACATGACTGTAATTCCTTGGAATATTGCAAATGTTTATATGGATTGTATGGTACTGTATGAAGTCATGTACTTCTCTTTTGTAAGTTTTTTCAAGAAAAACTCACGCACAGTGTTCTATGTCACCATTAAGTCTCCTATTAGCGACCATAACTACACTTATGTTAAGTAGATCATTCAAGAAAATTCAAGATGTTTCCTTCATATTCTCTGTATCAATATTCAGTACAAACTCTTCACACCAACCAAAAGGAACTCTAATTTGAAACATACTTAGCCAAGAAAGCATCAAAGAGATAATATACAATGGCTATCAATAGGGAGTAAAATCACACTCATTTTCAAGCCCTTTCATCGGCAACATACACTCTAAGACTAACTAAAAGTTATGGTCTGCTTTCAGTCATGTATGAGCCATCTAATGAGAATGGAGAGGGAGAGGCGTGACGGCAACATACAACCAAAAGTATAAGCACCATACTCAACCAAGATTGAATTACAATTTACATTGTAAATCCAATTTAAAAATTGTAATAGAAAGCTCCTTACTTTTTCTAATAATGAAGAAAAATTAAGCTCATTCTGGATTTACATATTGGAATGAAATGACTTGCACTAAGCAGAAAAGATACAAAGGATCCATAAATTTGGAAATTTGTGCACTTAATTGTATATACATCACATAAAAAAGTTCACCAAAAACTGCGTTGTTCAGACGAGCTAAATGAAGCAAGTGCCACTATAACAAATTTTTTGCCTATGCATAACAATCGATCCATTTAACCTACCATCCACTTTTGATTTTAAAGACATCAACAAGAAAATAAACTTACCATATGGTGAGTGCTGACTGCTGCTCTGGCTTACTGGCTTACTGGCTATGGCGAGAGGGAGAGGCGAGACAGAGAGAGGGAGACCGGAGACGGAGAGTTACAAGATAGACCGGAGATGGCGAGTCCAACAGAGTGCTGGCTGTGAGGCTGTCTTTTAAACGAGACAGCCGGTGAAGTGAAGTTGACGAGGAGAGTAGGCGTTAGGAATTAAGTTTGATTTTAGGGTTTCTGTTTGTTTAAGAATTAGGACTAGAGAAAGACAGAGTACTGGGACTCTAGAAGTGGAAGGGTTTTTGTCTTTTTGTTTTTGATATTTAATATATAATATATATGGATAAAAATAATTTTATATTCTTAACGGATTTTCCGTTAAGAAAATTGAATAATCTGCCCCCAAACCGATAAGTTGTTAGTTAAAAAATTTAAAAGTGTTCCCCATCTGTTAAACCGTTAACCCGATACTAAGCCATTAAACTTCGGTTCGGTTCGGTTTTCGGTTTCGGATCGGTTTTGAACACCCCTATCCTGAATTCATGTTTTATGGCCCTAAAATGCCAAAAACGAGGAACGGTCATGGCAAAGCAATGACTATTGTTCATTGATCGTTGTTTATGCCCCCTCCCCCCCCCCCCCCCCCCCCCCCAAAAAAACTTTTTTTTTAGGAGATTCCGGATCGGCTCATCAAGAATAACCTAAGGAATATTATTCATCGCCTCGCTATGACCATTACTCGTTTTTTGGCATTTTAAGGCCATAAATTTGAAATTCCGCCGGTTCTAAAATTTTTGTGTGTTATAACCCACGTCATCTGCATGAGTCCGGGCGATCGGACTCGAGCCCTAAAATTTTACCGGTCCATGAAAAATTACCTAAGGAACATAGTCTCCATGACTGTTCCTCGTTTTTGGCATTTTAGGCCATAAAACGAGAATTCTGCCCGATTTCCATATTTTCGTGTGCTATACACACGCTATCTACATGGGTTTGGGCGACCAGACTCGAATCATCTAAAGGTTTAGCTGCACATCAAAATCGACCTAAGGAACATTATTCATCGCATCTTCATGAGCGTTCCTCGTTTTTTGGCATTTTAGGGCCATAAAACTGGACTTTCGCTCGATTCCTAGATTTTCGGGTCTATAGTCCACACCACCTCCATGGGTCCGGGTGACCAGAATCGAATCGTCTAAACTTTTTCAAGTCAATATAAAACGACCTAAGGAACAATTGTCATCGTATCGTCATGATTGTTCCTCGTTTATTGGCGTTTTAGGGCCATAAAGCTGAGATACCGTGTGATTTTCAAACTTTCGTGTGCTTATAACCCACGCCATCTACATGGGTCGGGGAAATCGAACCCGGATAATTTAAATTTTTTTCGGTCCATGTTGTCTGCATGGGTCTGACGACAAGACTCGAACAACCTAAATTTTGTTGGCCCATCAAAAATGGCGTTAGAAACATTAGTCATAGACTCGCCATGATCTTTTCTCATTTTTTGCATTAGGGCCATAAAATTGAAATTCTGCTCGATTTCCAAATTTTCGTGTATTATAGCCCAAGCCATTTGCGTGGGTTCGGACGACCGAAGCCGAATCGCCTAAATTTTACCGCCCCATCAAAAAAGTCCTAAGGAACATTATTCATCACCTCACCATGACCATTCCTCGTTTTTTGGCGTTTTAGGGCCATAATAATGGAATTCCACACGATTCCCAGATTTTCGTATGTTATAGCCCACGCAACCTGCATGGGTCCGGGCGACTCGACCTAAATCGCCTAAAATTTTGTCGGCCCATCAAAAATGACCTAAGAAACATTAGTCATCGTCTTTCCATGATGTTCCTCATTTTTTGGCGTTTTAGGGTTATAAAGTTGGAATTTTGCTCAAGTCCTAGGCTTTTGTGTGCTATATAGCCCATGCCTTTTGCATGGACCTTGGAGACCGGCCCCGAATCGCCTAAAATTTCTCCAACTCTTCAAAAATTACCTAAGGAACAATAGTCAACGGTTCGCCATGATTGTTACTTGTTTTGTCGTTTTAGCACCATAAAACTAGAATTCCGTCCGATTTTCAGATTTTCATGTGCTATAGCTCACCCCTTCTGCATGGGCCTGAGCGACTGGACCTGGATCGCCTAATATTTTGCCGGCCGATCAAAAAATACCTAAGGAACAACAATCATTTCCTTTCCATAACCGTTCCTCGATTTTTGGCGTTTTAGGGCCATAAAATTGGAATTCTGCCTGATTCCCAGATTTTTGTATGCCATAGCACACACCTTCTGCATGGGCCCTGGAGACCGGATCCGGATCACCTAAAATTTTGTCAGCCCATCGAAAACGACCTAAGAAACAATAGTGTCACCGCCCCACCATGATCGTTACTCGATTTATGGCGTTTTAAGGCCCATAAAATTTGAATTCCACCGGATTCCCAGATTTTCGTGTGTTATAGCTCATGTTTTTTGCATGGCCCAGGCGACTGGACCCGGATTGCCTAAAATTTTGCTGGTCCGTAAAAAACGACAGAAGGAACAATAGTCACCGCCTCGTCGTTATCATTACTCATATTTTGACATTTTAGGGCCATAAAATTATAATTCCACCTGATTTTCAAATTTTTGTGTGCTATAGCACACGCTTTCTGCAGGGGCCCAGGCGACCGGACCCGAATCACCTAAAATTTTACCGACCTATCAAAAACGACTTAAAGAACAATAGTTACCACCTCGCCATAATCGTTACTCGTTTTTTGGCGTTTTAGGGTCATAAAACTGGAATTCTAGCCGATTTCTATATTTTTGAGTGGTACAAATCACGCCTTCTGTATGGGTCCGGGCGACCGGATCGCATATGATTTTGTCGTATCATTAAAAATGACCTGAGGAACAATAGCCACCGCCTCTACATGACCGTTACACCCCATGTTTTCATATGTAAAGTACGTCATAAGTCAATTGTGCTCGGAAATGAGATCTTCTTTGTAGGTATATAAACTATGTTAATCATGTTACTGTAGAGGTTACAAATATTTAAGATCATGATGAGCAAGTATTAAGAGGGTTAGAAAGTTTAGAAGCTAAACAAATTGAGGAAAATATGTTTTGTCCAAAGTCGGAAAGTTGAAAATGTTATAATCTGTACTTTTGGGGTGAGACTTGGTTGCTTAACATGATAAGAAGGTGATTTTATGAGATATTTTAGTTGTACGATAGTCGTGTGTTCGTGTTACGGAGTGATCCACCCATCAAATTGAAGATCTACGAGTCTAGTTTCTAACACATTAATTCATTCGTCAATAAGACATCGGAATAGAAAGATATTTGTGTTTTCATGAGTTTACGCAGCTACCTATGGGGCCACTTAGGTGGTGGACGACCCTTGAGTAAGTGATTGGAAGGCTTATTTTTGGTCATTTTCGATCAAGGACAGTTCCCAAACTTTCTCAACACCTCTCTAATAGTTCTCCAAGGTTCCAAGTCGAATCCAAGGTGATTTTACCTAAATATAACCTCAAAAGTTAGCCTAAGTCAAGAAAAGAGTCTCTATGGTGTTGTGATGTCATTAAGGGTGCTTGTAAGCTTAGGAAAGCTTTGGTTTGAGTTTTTTCTGATTATTTAAGGTAAGTATAACACCTTATTGCTTGTGTTGAATCTTGTTTATGTGCTGGTTAAGTTATTTGGACGAAGAATTATAAGATAGCACGTGAAGTGGTATAAGAAGTTGTTGTCTCTTATTGGACTATTTTGGAGTTGTCTATATGACTTCACATGGCTGAAAATCGTGGGGAATAACTTGGTTGTTGTTGTTGTGCTTTTCAATATGTTGAGTATGTTGATGAAATTGGGAGAACAAGCAATCACACAATACCTAGAAGTTGTTCGTGTTGTTGTTATATCTTGTTGGGTTGTTGATGTTGCTTTTATGACGGATATAAGGTCGGAATGTCATGTCATTATATATGTTTATATGTTGGACATGTTGATGGTGTTGTAAATACATGGGAGATAAGAAAAATAATTGGGTATTAGTTTCAATCCAAGCTTTCCGCTCGTCGTGCTAAATAGTAGTTTCATTGGTGACGTCTGTACACTTGCTGTTGTGTAGATTGATTTGTGTTGTAGGGTTTTTGGGTGCGTTGTTTTTATCGACTTGGGAAAATCAAGGAAAACCAGGGAGATGCTGCCCGTTTTAATATAAAATAATCTTGTCGTTGTATGATAGTTGCATCTTTCGTTGCTTAACGATAGCATTATTATCGTTGTTGCAGATTAAAGTGCGACGAGACGAGTTCAATGTGATTATGAGATAGATTGTGATAAGGTATGTTAAGGCTAATCTTTCCTCTTTTGGCATGATTTAGGTAACAAAACATAAACGTAGAGTTATTCCATAAATGGTTCTATTCTTAGTAGTTAAAGATGTCTACGTTATTCATTCATGTGAAATGTAATCTAAAGCATGTCTAAGTACGTTCCTAAGTCTCTATTGAGGCATACGATAAAGATGTTAATGCTTATATTGTAATGTTGTATGCATCTTCATTTACCAGTGAGCAACGACCAGTTGAGCAATTACACATTTACCATCGGGCTATGGCCGGTCGGGCATCCATGCATTTACCACGGAGCTATGGCCGATTGGGCAGTTACGCATTTACTAATGGGCTACGGTCGGTCGGGAAGTTATGCATTTACCACCAAGCTATGGACGGCTGGGCAATTACATATTTACCATTGGGCTACGGCCAGTCGGGCAATCATGTATTTACCACCATGCTACGGTCGGTCGGACATTTACAACTAACCAGTTGGGCAGTCATGTTACGACATGGATAATAGTCCTAAAGAGAGGCATTAAATATATAAGTATAATTAGTATGCATGTCATGGCCCTTAGTAGCACTTTAGAGTTCAGTTTGATTTGTTGTATATCTCTCATTGATATTGACTTATTGTTATATTTTAGTTCTGCCTTATGTACTCAGTAAATTTTTGTACTAACGTCCTTTTTGTTGTGGACGCTGCATATATTTATGGAAGTGTAGGTAATCACCTTGACGATCCCTCATAGTAGACGAGGTTACATTCGGCAAAGGATCGGTAAGACTACACTTCATTTGAAGTGTAGCCAAGTCTATAACTCATCGTGTCAAAGTTTTGCTACAGACTTATGGGTAGGCTGGGGCCTGTCCCGACAATGTTTCAATGTCAAATACTTAGAGGCTTTGTAGACACATATTCATTATGTATAGTATGTCAGAGGCTTGAGGACCCGTGTGGATTCATGTTTTGAGTATTATGGCTCGATGATACAGCATTTGCATACTTATAGTTATACATTTCAAATTGTGGCCATGTTGGCCCATGATAGTTACAGAAAGAATGAGTTCAGCCAAGTCGGCCTATGTATGTTCTAGTTTTCGTCGAACGATCATGAACTATAGAGTAGTTCGCTCGGGCCAGTATGACACAGGGTGCTAGCCAGACCTCCCTAGGTTTGGGGCGTGACAGCCTTGACCGTTACTCATTTTTTTGGCATTATAGGACCATAAAACACTAAATACCGCATGATTCTCAGATTTTCATGTCCTATAGCACACGCCTTCTACATGGGCCAAAGCGACCGGACCCGGATCGCCTAAAATTTTTCCAGCACATAAAAAATGACCTACAAAACAATAGCCACTACCTCTCCATGATCGTTAACCCTGTTTTTGTGTGTTATAGCCCACGCCTTCTACATGGGCCCGGGCGATAGGACCTAGATCCCCTAATATTTTGTCGGCCCATCAAAAACTACCTAAGTAACAATAATCACTGCCTCGCCATGACCGTTACTCATTTTTTGACGTTTTAGGACCATAAAACTGGAATTCCGTGCGATTCTCACATTTTCGTGTTCTATAGTCCATGCCTTCTGCATGGGCCCGGGCGTCCGGACCTACATCCCCTAAAATTTTGCCGGACCATAAAAAAAACTTAAGGAATAATAGTCACCGCCTCTCTATGACCGTTACTCGCCTTTTGGCATTTTAGGGCCATAAAACTCTAAATACCGTCCGATTCTTAAATTTTTTTGTGCTATAACCCACGCCTTCTACATGGGCCTAGGAGACCAGACCTGGATAGCCTTAAATTTTTTCAGACCATAAAAAACGACCTAAGGAACAATAGTCACCGCCTCGCCATGACCGTTACTCGTTTTTTGACGTTTTAGGGCCATAAAACTAAAATTTCGCCCGCTTCCTAGATTTTCGTTTGCTATATCCCACGCCTTCTGCATGGGCCCGGGAAACTGGATCCGAATCGCCTAAAATTTTTCCAGACCATTAAAAAATGACTTAAGGAATAATAGCCACCAACATTGTCATGATCGTTACTCATTTTTTTACCATTTTAAGGCCATAAAATGCCAAATACCGCCCCATTCCCAGATTTTCTTCATGGGACTGGGCGAAACCTGTTGGTTGAATTTCCAATGCACACGCAAGTGTACGTGGTCGACAAGTAATATAGGATTTTAAGTCCAGATATCGTACCCATAGGGACTTGTGATTAACTATCAACTAAACTAAACTCAAACAAATAATTAACTAGAATTAATCTAAAATAGTAATTTAAGAGATTAAAGAGNTCTTGGTCAGGCTTTTTGGCTCTGTCGCCCAGCTATCGCCCGGGTGTCCCCTTTCGCGTAGTTTTCAACGTATTTGCATCCGTTTGGCCCCGTTTCCATTTCCAATTCACCTACACATAAAATAAACCCCATTAGGCACATACGACGTGTATTTTATCATTAAATCCCATAAAATGCAAGGTATATAATGCTTAAAATCATGAATTCTAGCTACGCATCAAAACCCGATTTACATAAATTTTTTGTCGGCCCATTAAAAATGACCTAACGAACAGTAGTCACCGTCTCAGCATGACCGTTACTCATTTTTTGGCATTTTGGAGCCATCAAACGCCAAATACTGCCCGATTCCCACATTTTCGTGTGTATTGCCCATGCCTTCTGCATCGACCTGTATAGCCCACATTTTTTCCAGCCAATCAAAAATGACCAAAGGAACAATAATCACCGCCTCATCATGATCGTGACTCATTTTTTGGCGTTTTAAGACCATAAAATTAGAATTCCGTCTGATTCTCATATTTTCGTGTACCATAGCCCACGCCTTCTGCTTGGGCCCGAGCGGCCGGACCCGGACCACCTAAAATTTTATCGGCCCATAAAAAACAACCTAAGGAACAATAGTCACCACCTCTCCATGACTTTTACTCATTTTTTGACGTTTTAGGGCCATAAACTGGACTTCCGTCCGAATCTCAAATTTTCGTGTGCTATAGCACGTCTTCCGCATGGCCTGGGTGACTGATTCTGGATCGCCTAAAAAATTTTCAGCCCGTGAAAAATGACCTAACGAACAATAGTCACCTCCTCGCTATGACTGTTACTCATTTTTTGGCGTATTAGGGGCCATAAAACTGGATTTCAGTATGATTCTTAGATATAGCCGATGCCTTCTACATGAGCCCAGGCGACCGGACCCGAATCACCTAAAATTTCTAGCCCATCAAAATCGACCAAAGAAACTATACTCACTGCCTCGCCTTCTACATGGTCCCGGATTTGCATATGCTATAGCCCACGCCTTCTGCATGGGCTTGGCCAACCGGATCCGGATCGATTAAAATTTTGTCGGCCCATAAAAAACGTCTTAAGGAACAATAGTTACCTTGCTGTTACCATTACTATGTGTTTGGAATTTTAGGGACATAAAAGACCAAATACTGCCTTATTCCTAAACTATAGTGTGTTATTGCCTACGCCTTCTGCATGGGCCCGGATGATAGGGGTCGGATCGCCTAAAATTTATCGGACTCATCAAAAATTACCTAAGGAACAATAGTGACCGCCTCGCCATGACCGTTACTCATTTTTTGGCATTTTAGGACCATAACACTGGAATTTTGTCTGATTCCCTAATTTTCATGTGTTATAGCTCATGCTTTCCGCATGAGCCCTGACGACCGGACCCGGATCGCCTAAAATATTTTCGCTCCATCAAAAATGACCTAATGAACATTAGTCACTGCCTCGCCATGACCGTTACTCGTTTCTTGGCGCTTTAGGGTCATAAAATTGAAATTTTGCCTGATTCCCAAATTTTCGTGTGCTATAGCACAAGCCTTCTGCGTGAGCCCATGCGACCGAACAAGGATCGCCTAAAATTTTGTCGGCCTATCAAAAATGACCTACAGAACAATAGTCACCGCCTCGCCATGACGGTTACTCATTTTCTGGCATATTAGGGGCCATAATACTGGATTTCCACCCGATTCTTAGTTTTCGTGTGCTATAGCTGACGTCTTCTACATGGGGCCACGCGACCGGGCCCGAATCGCCTAAATTTTTTCTAGCCCATCAAAATTGACCTAAGAAATAATAGTCAGTGCCTCGCCTTCTACATGGGCCCAGATTTTCATATGTTATAGCTCACGCCTTCTGCATGAGCCTAGACAACCGGATCCGGATAGCTTAAACAATTGTTGGCCCATTAAAAACGACCTAATGAACAATAGTCATCGCGAACGTTACTCCATGTTTGGCATTTTAGGACCATAAAACACCAAATACCGCCTGATTCGCAAATTCTAGTGTGTTATTGCCCACACCTTCTGCACGGGCCCGAGCGGTCGGAGCTGGATCGCCTAAAATTTTGTCGGCCGATCAAAATCGACATAAAAACAATAGTCATCCCCTCGCAATGATCGTTAATCGTTTTTCTTGTGGCATTTTAGGGTCATAAAACTTGAGTTTTGTGTGATTCTCATATTTTCGTGTACTATAGCCCCGCCTTCTGCACGGGCCCGGGCGAGTGGACCCGGATCACTTAAAATTTTATCTTTTCATAAGAAATGATCTAAGGAACAATAGTCACCGCCTCGCTATGACCGTTATTCGTTTCTTGACGCTTTAAGGTCATAAAATTAGAATTTTGCCCAAAAATTCCCAGATTTTCATATACTATAAGCCTACGCCTTCTGCGTGGGCCTACGCGACCGGACCAGGATCGCCTAAAATTTGCCGGCCCATAAAAAAAAATCTACAGAATAATAGTCACCGAATCACTATGACCATTACTCATTTTTTGACATATTAGTGGCCATAAAACTAGATTTCTGCCCGATTCATAAATTTTCATGTGCTATAGTAGACGCCTTTTGCATGGGCCCAGGAGACCGGACCCAAATCGCCTAAAATTTTTCCGGCCTATCAAAATCGACCTAACAAACTATAGTCAATGCTTCGCCTTCTGCATGAGCCCATATTTTCATATGCTACAACTCACACCTTCTGCATGAGCCTGGACGTACGGATCTAGATCGCTTGAAATTTTGTCGGCCTATCAAAAACAACCTAAGGAACAATAGTCACCGCCTCGCCATGACCGTTACTCCGTATTTGGCATTTTAGGGCATAAAACGCCAAATACTGCCTGATTCCAAAATTTTAGTGTGCGATTACCTATGCCTTCTGCAAGGGCCCAGGCGACTGGTGCCAGATCACCCTAAAATTTTGCCGGCCCATCAAGAACGACCTAAGGAATAATAGTCGTCTCCTCGACATGACCATTATTCATTTTTTTGGCATTTTACGACCATAAAACTGGAATTACATCCGATTCCTAGATTTTTGTGTGTGTTGCCTAGGGGACAATGCCCGGATCGCCTAAAATTTTGTCAGCGCATGAAAACGGCCAAGGAAAAATATTCACTGCTTCACCATGACCGTTACTCATTTTTTGACATTTTAGGGTCATAAAACTGGAATTCCATCCGATTCTCAGATTTTCCCGGATCTCCTAAGATTGTGTTAGCCCATGAAAAAGACCTAACAAACAATAGTCACCGCCTCGCTATAACCGTTACTCATTTTTTGGCGTATTAGTGCCATAAAACTGGATTTTTCCTGATTCTTAGATTTTCGTGTGCTATAGCCGATGCCTTCTATATGGGCCCAGGCGACCAGACCCGAATCGCCTAAAATTTCTAGCCCATCAAAATCAACCTAAGAAATTATACTCACTGCCTCGCCTTCTGCATGGGCCCATATTTTCATATGCTATAGCCCACGCCTTCTGCATGGGCCTGGACAACCAGATCTGGATTGCTTAAAATTTTGTTGGCTCATCAAAAATGACCTAAGGAACAATAGTCACCTTGCCGTGGCCGTTACTCCGTGTTTGGCATTTTACTCACTGCCTCGTCTTCTGCATGGGCCCAGATTTTCACATGCTATAGCCCACGCCTTCTGTATGGGCCTGAATAACCGGGTTTGGATCACTTAAAATTTTGTCGACCTATCAAAAATGACCTAAGGAACAATAGTCACCTTGCTGTGACCGTTACTTCGTGTTTGGCATTTTAGGGCCATAAAACACAAAATACTGCCTTATTCCTAAATTATAGTGTGCTATTGCCTACGTCTTCTGCATGTGCTCGGACGACAAGAGTCAGATCACCTAAAAATTTTCCAACTCATCAAAAATGACATAAGGAACAATAGTGACCGTCTCGCCATAACCGTTACTCATTTTTAGGCATTTAAGGGCCATAAAACTGGAATTTTGTCCGATTTCCTGATTTTCATGTGCTATAGCCCATGCCTTCCGCATGAGCCCGGCGACCGGACTCCGATCGCCTAAAATTTTATCGCTCCATCAAAAATGACCTAATGAACATTAGTCACTGCCTCTCCATGACCGTTACTCGTTTCTTGGCGCTTTAGGGTCATAAAATTAGAATTTTGTCGATTCCCAAATCTTCGTGTGCTATAGCACGTGCCTTCTGTGTGAGCCTATGCCACCGAACAACAATCGCCTAAAAATTTTTCGGCCCATAAAAAGGGTCCTAATGAACAATAGTCATCGTCTCGTTTTGACCGTTACTCGGTGATTGGCATTTTACAGCCATAAAATGCCAAATACCGTCGAATTCCCCCACACCTTCTACATGGGCCCGAGCGACCGAAGCTGGATCACCTAAATTTTGTCGGCCGCTCAAAATCGACATAAAAACAATTTTCATCCCTTGGCAGTGATCGTTAATCATTTTTTTAGCATTTTAGGGCGATAAAACTTGAATTCTGTCTGATTCTCATATTTTCATGTATTATAGCCCACGCCTTCTGCATGGGCCCGAGCGATCGTACCCGGACCACCTAAATTTTATCTCTTCTTCAAAAATGACCTAAGGAACAATAGTCACCGCCTCTCCATGACCGTTACTTATTTATTGACGCTTTAGGGGTCATAAAATTAGAATTTTGCGCAATTTCAAGATTTTCGTGTACTATAGCCTACGCCTTCTGCGTGGGCCCGAGCGACTGGACCGGGATCGCCTAAAATTTGTCGGACCATCAAAAAAGACCTACGAAACAATAGCCACCGACTCGTCATGACTGTTACTCGTTTTTTGGCATGTTAGTGGCCATAAAACTAGATTTCCACCCGATTCTTAGATTTTCGTGTGCTATAGCAGACATCTTTTGTATAGGGCCCAGGAGATCGGACCCGAATTGTCTAAAAATTTTCTAGACCATCAAAATCGACCTAACAAGCTATAGTCACTACCTCGCCTTCTACATGGGCCCCGATTTTCATATGCTATAGCCCACGCCTTCTGCATGGGCTAGGACGACCGGATCAGGATTGCTTAAAATTTTATCGCCCTATCAAAAACGACCTAAGAAACAATAGTCACCACTTCGCGCGTGACTGTTACTCCATGTTTGGCATTTTAGGGCCATAAAACGCCAAATACCGCATGATTCCCAAATTTTAGTGTGTTGTTGCCTACGCCTTCTGCATGGGCCCGTTACTCCTTTTTAGTGTTTTAGGGCGATAAAACACTAAATACCACTTAATTCCCAAATTTTCATCTGTTATATCCCACACCTTCTGCATGGGCCCGGGTGGCCGGATCTTGATCTCCTTAAATTTGTCGGCCTATAAAAAATGACCTAAGGAAAAATAGTCACCGCATCGCCCTGACTTACTTGTTTTTTGGCGTTTTAGGGCCATAAAACTAGAATTTTGCCCGATTTTCAAATTTTTATGTGCTATAGCCTTTCCTTCTGCATGGGCCCTGGCGACCAGACCTGAATCACCTTAAATTTGCCGGCCCATCAAAATCGACCTAAGAAACAATAGTCATTGCCTCGCCATGTTACTCATTTTTTTTGCATTTAGGGCCATAAAACTAAAATTCTGTCCGATTTCCATATTTTTGTGTGCTATAGCCCACACCTTCTGCATGGGCCAAGGCAATCAGACCCGAATCGCCTAAAATTTACCGGCCCATAAAAAATGATCTAATAAATAATAGTTAGCGCCTTGCCATGACTGTTACTCATTTTTGGCGTTTTAGAGCCACAAAACATCAAATACCATCTGATTCCTAGATTTTCATATGTTATATAGCCCACGCCTTGTCCATGGCCCCGGGCAGTCGGACGCGGATTTCCTAATATTTTGCTCGGTCCATAAAAAATGACCTATGTAATAATAGTCACCGCCTCTCCATGATCGTTACTCATTTTTTGACATTTTAAGGCCATAAAATTGAAATTCCGCCCGATTCTCAGATTTTCGTGTGTTGTAGCCCACGCCTTCTGCATAGGCCAAGGCGAACGGACTCGGATCGCCTAAAATTTTTCCGGCTCATAAAAAAAAAAGTTAAGTAACAATTGTCACCACCTCGCCATGACTGTTACTCATTTTTTGCATTTTCAGGCCATACCGCCTGATTCCCATATTTTCGTATGCTATAGCCCACGGCTTCTGCATGGGCCCGGGCGAACGCGGATCTCCTAGTATTTTTCCAATCCATCAAAAACTACCTAAATAACAATATTCACTGCCTCTTCATGACTAGTACTCATTGTTTTGGCCTTTTAGGGTCATAAAACACAAAATACCGCCTGATTCCCAGATTTTTGTGTGCTATAGCCCACGCTTTCTATATAGGCCCGAACGATCTAACCGGGATCGCCTTAAAATTTTTTGGCCCATCAAAAATGACCTAAGGAAAAATAGTCACCGACTTGTCGTGACCGTTACTCCTTTTTTGGCGTTTTAGGGCAATAAAAAGCAAAATACCGCTTAATTTCTAGATTTTCGTATGTTATAGCCCACTCCTGATGCATAGGTGTAGGAGACCGAAGTTGGATCGCCTAATATTTTGTCGGCCCATCAAAAATGACCTAAAGAACAATATTCGCGTCTCGCCATGACCGTTACTCATTTTTTGGTGTTTTAGGGCCATAAAACTTGAATTTCGCTTGATCCTAAGATTTTCGTGTGTTATAGCCAACGCCAACTTCATGAGCCCGCACGACCCGACTTGTATCACCTAAAATTTTGCTGGCCGATAAAAAGCGACCTAAGGAACAATAGTCACCGCCTCGCTATGTGACGAGCGCAAAACCGACGTATAAACTTAGGCTCACTAGTCGAATATAGTAATTATAATATCGTATCCACAGGGATTGGAGTTAAACAGTATTATCATAGTTTGTAGCTAGATTGCTATCTAAGATGATCAACAATTGAGGTTTATATGATTAAAACTTAAACTAACTAAGATTCTAAACAATTGACTAGTGACAAACGCAAGTAGTAAGCAAAGGAAGATATCAATGGGGAGAAGGTAGGGTTGATAGGATAGGTGCAAGATGCATGTTTGGGATTTAACTCTAGATAATTCACTTCTAATGTTCAAGTGAGTCTCTCCAATTCACTTGGTTATTAGTTCAATTATTTAGTATAAACTCCTCTCTCGATTAAGTCTCAACCTCACAATATGAACCAATTTTAAGTGCGTGAAGTATGCAAGAATTCGTAGTGGATTGATCTTTAGGAGAACCTCTTTCGATTATCCTCCTAACATAGTTTAGTCAACAATTCAACTAGCCTCTTTCGATTACTAAGAAGAATTAATGACTTCAACAACTAAATATAAAGCAACAATACCACAAGTTATGCCTCTCTCGATTACATTAACAAGTGAATAAAGATGCAGCAGTTAAAACATCAAAACGATTCAATACATAAAACTAAAGTTAATTATCCACAAACAAATATCAATATACCAAATCCATCAAACCCGAAAAAGAACTACTCCATATACATAGAGTAATTCATCACAATTAAGTGTAAAGTAAAGAAAAGCATAAAACAATCCAAACCCTTGTCTTGAGTTGGGATTGAATGATGGATTCTTTGTGCTCTTCCTTCTCCAACTTCTCTTAGCCTCCTTAGGTCTAAATTATGTCAAAAGTTCCAAAAATACCATTTTTCCACAAGGTAGGGTCGGGCCCAAACACATACACCTTCTCCTACGTGACAAAGGACACTTTTTCCGGGCAAGACGTGCGCGGCTGCGCACCTGGAAGTGTGCCCGTGTACTTGGTTGCGCACTTATCACATTGTTCTGCCCTATATGCACGGTTATTGTGCGTCTGCGCAATTTTCACGCACTTTTTACTATGTTCTGTTGGGAATTTGAAAAAACTTAAAATATGGAAGTTGTCTCATTTTGAATTATCTTTCCAACAGTATATTTTGGAGCCCAAAAGGAGTTCCGAACGAAAAGTTATGTACATTTTATTGGACACTACGCAGTTTGCCTGCTCGATTCATCGTTCGTTCTAAACTACCATCCGTTGATCCCCGAACACGATTCCGGCTTAATTCCTTGGGCTTTTACTCAGACTTCAAAGCTCCAATCACTTGAATTCATTCCATAACATCTACATATCTCGGAATCTCTCCTACAAGGCATAAAACACACAATTAGTGTAAAGCACTAGTGATTAAAGCTCAAACTCAACTAAAGTGCAGTTAATTGGAATGTAGTAATCGACTAAAACATGATATTATAGCCTACCATCAATACCCCACACTTAAACCATTGCTCCTCCTCTAGCAATCAAACCACACTTTATATAGACACAACCTTGCTAAACAACTCTCCTAACTCATCACACCAAGAATATTTAGAATAGACTAAGCACAATAGTGTAACATCTTCACCTCAAGAATTAACTCACAAGAACCACGCATTATTCACAACTCATTCACTTACTCTAACACAGAGGTCAATGAAATTACCTTTCCTTCATGAATCATATGCCCTCACACAACAAAAGAGAGTAGTTCCACACACCATAGAATTTAATAACAATTAAGAACTCAAGATAGAAAGAATTTGCTCACTCTCAGAAATGACATTCATATGCTACAAAAGATGAATCATAAGATTTCCCGTAGTGTACTACTTTACTAATTGATCTCATTCAGTCAAGGATCAAGTAGGACTTTTAATTGGTTGTAATATAGGTGAGAGGGATAGGATACATTTAGATATAAGAGTGACTACACCTCCCTAAGTACTTTAATACATACTCTTTAATAGTTACGCTTATGCCAAATCATAACTCCACCTTCCCATCAATATACATTAACTCCCAAATTATTTAAGCACAATTAAATCAAGAGTCACCACTATCAAAAAAATATTTTTCACAAGGATACAACATTTTTTTCTTTCTTTTTCAATTCAAGTGGATCTTGCTTTGTCAAAACAATGGACCTTTCTCCTTATTTCAATAGTTCCCCTCACAAACAAAACCAACCACCTCATACTTCATCTTTTACAAAGTTCATAATAATTTCAAGTGCTCACGAGAGGTACAAGGTTCAAATAGATTGTCAATTCAAACAATTGGGTAAGGCTTGTAATGTGGTTGCCAAAGAAACAAGATTACAATCTCAAAGGGGTTAACTAAGATACATAACAATTAGGTGGTAAAAGCACATCACTGGCTTAACAAAGAAATGCCTATATCACTTCCTAGACTGAACAAACTACCATTTCGCTTTGTAAACACACGGGGCAAGTTCTAGACATCAAATGCAGTGCACAGAATAACGCAAAACCTCACGTACACATGGCACATGACTCACTCAATATTGGATTATCACAACACTCTAGTCAAAGCAGTTAAGCAATGTTAAGATCATACAATTGAGCCTAAGCGTCACGACTAAAGCACTCACTATTCTCAAAGCATAATAAAGTCAACAAATATTGCTTCCAATTCAATTCATAGCACAAGGTTTCCTACACCTAAAAATAAAAAATAACTACACCCGGTTCAAACAAAACCCTTGCAAAAAAATTGCGGCACAAAGAGACACCAAGGGAGAATTAATACACTAACTACATAAGAAAATCTTTTTGTCTTTTTCTTTCGACTTAATTCCCTCAAGAAACTTATCGAATGATATCCATCATCAGGAAAAATAAAAAAATTTAAAATTTTTTCTGTATTTTCAATACCTTACTATCAAACTATTACAACTAACCAAAAGAAACTAACCAAATTAATATACATAAAACATATCCCCCACCCCATTTTTTAAGTTGTGGAATGGTTCCATGACACACAATTAAAAAATATAAGGTAAAGGAAACTTTCATGAATTTTCTTCTTTTCCGAGAACTTACGAACTTCACCCCTAATTCAGACTTCATTCCTCGTTTTCGCTCCTTGGGATTCTTTATGGAGCTCATTAAGCCATTTTTTTCTAAGGATGCCTGCAAAACCCGCTCTTTTCTTTCTTTCTTGTCCTCATCTTGAATGGTGAATTGCTCGTTCATGATGATCCTTAACTTGTTTCTGCATTCTTTCACACGATCAATCCATACATATTCCTGTAAATCCCTACAAATAAAATCCTCAAGATCAAGGTTATAATAATAAAACAAAGAATAAAGGTCAAGTGAATATTCCTCTAGTATGTCTAGGACTATTTGTTTCTCATTATTTTCTACCAAATGTTGCAAATGTGAAAAGGTGGATGGGGGTTTAAACTCTTGTTCCATTGCTTCACGCTCAACCACAACCTTATTTTCAATCATCTCAATTGAATCAGAGTCATCTTGAACAGTGAAAATCTCTCTCTATGGATGCTCATCCTCTTGGGTAGGCTCATTCTCACAGGGTATATCCTCCACATATTCACCATCACAACGCAATGAGCTTTCTGAAAGTGTACTTATTATTTGACTTTATTGCATTGTTAGGTTGTTCATGGCTTCATCATCTTGTATAAATCTCTCTACCGACTTATTTATGAACTTATACACAAGCTTTTCCAAACTACCATTCTCCCCTTGAGGTGGTTGTCTCACTTTGCTTCCATTCTAGTTATAATAAGGGTATTCATCCCAACCAGAGTCAAGATTGTGCCCATATGAATCCTCATACTTATACGGACTATAAACAGAGTGAGACTATTCAAAATACGAACCATAGGAGGAATACATACCTACTTGACATTCAACCCATAGATGATTTCTACCGCATTTAAAGCATATAGCAGATCGCTGATAATATTCAGCTGCTAGATCTTCAACCGTTTTCTTAGGTTGGTTGCACTCCATCTTCACAACATTTAGAGTTCAATATCTACAACATCTTCTCCTACTTATTAGGAACTACAAAACAAATCTAGAAAAGATGTAAACTAATAAAGAAAATAAAAGAGAAAAGGAAAAATAAAAGAAAAAAACTAAAACCTAATCCCCCAATTAGCACTACAAACTCTTTCAAACACTATTGATCGTCAATCCCCGGCAACGACGCCAAAATTTGATGACTGCAAAACCGACGTATAAACTTAGGCTCGCTAGTCGAATATAGTAATTATAATATCGTATCCACAATGATTGATGTTAAATTGTATTATCGTAGTCTGTACCTAAATTGCTATCCAAGATGATCAACAATTGAGGTTTATATGATCAAAACTTAAACTAACTAAGATTCTAAACTATTGACTAGTGACAAACAAAGCAAGTAGTAAGCGAAGGAAGATATCAATGAGGAGAATATAGGGTTGATAGAATAGGTGCAAGATTCATTTTTGGGATTTAACTCTAGATAATTCACTTCTATTGTTCTAGTGAGTCTCTCCAATTCACTTGGTTATTAGTTCAGTTATTTAGTATAAACTCCTCTCTCGATTAAGTCTCAACCTCACAATATGAACCAATTTTAAGTGCGTGAAGATTTACAAGAATTCATAGTGGATTGATATTTAGTAGAACCTCTTTCGATTATTCTCCTAACATAGTTTAGTCAATAATTCAACTAGCCTCTTTCGATTACTAAGAAGAATTAATGACTTCAACCAACTAAATATAAATCAACAATATCACAAGTTATGCCTCTCTCTATTACATTAACAAGTGAATAAAGATGCAAGTTAAAACATCCAAAACGATTCAATACATAAAACTAGAGTTAGTTATCCACAAACAAATATCAATACACCAAATCCATCAAACCCTAAAGAGAACTACTCTATAGACATAGAGTAATTCATCACAATTAAGTGTAAAGTAAAGAAAAAGATAAAATAATCCAAACCCTTGTCTTGAGTTGGGATTGAATGATGGATTCCTTGTGCTCTTCCTTCTCTAAATTCTCCTTAGCCTCCTTAGGTCTAAATTATGTCAAAAGTCCTAAAGATACCGTTTTTCCATGTATATATACCAAGTAGGGTCAGGCCCAAACACATACACCTTCTCCTATGTGACAAAGGACACTTTTCCCGGGCAGGACGTGAGCGTCCGCGCACCTGGAAGTGTGCCCGCGCACTTGGTCACGCACTTATCACACCGTTCTGCCCTATATACGCAGTCATTGCGTGTCTGGGCACTTTCCACGCACTTTTCACCCTGTTTTGTTTCGAATTTGAAAAAGCATAAAACATGAAAGTTGTAGACCTTAGAATTATATTTCCAACAATATATTGTGAAACCCAAAAGAAGTTCCGAGCGAACAGTTATATGCATTTTATTAAATACTGCATAATATGCCTGCTCGATTTTTTGTTCGTTCTAAACTACCATCCCTTGATCCCCGAACACGATCTCAGCTTAATTCCTTAGGCTTTTACTCGGATTTAAAAGCTTCAAATCACTTGAATTCATTCCAAACATCTACATAACTCAAAATTATACATGGCATAAAACGCACAATTAGTGCAAAACACTAGCAATTAAAGCTCAAACTCAACTAAAGTGCAGTAAATTGGAATATAGTAATCGACTAAAACATGATATTATAGCCTACCGTCATCATGAACATTAATCGATTTTTGGCATTTTAGGGCCATAAAATTGGAATTCCGCCTGATTCTCATATATTCTTATATTATAGCCCACACCTTCTACATGGGCCCGGACGAGCGGACCCGAATCGCCTAAAATTTTGTCGGCCTACACAAAACGACCTAAGGAGAAATAGCCACAGCCTCTCCATGACTTTTACTTATTTTTTGGCGTTTTAGGTCCATAAAGCTAGAATTCCGCTCGATTCCCATATTTTCGTGCGTTATAGCTTTCTCCTTCTGCAGGGGCCTGGGCGACCGGACCCGAATCGCCTAAAATTTTGTTGGCCCATAAAAATCGACCTAAGAAACAATAGTCACCACCTCTCTATGATCCTTACTCCTTTTTGGCGTTTTAGGGTCATAAAATCATAATTTCTCCCGATTTCAAGAGTTTCATGCGCTATAGCCCATGTCTTTTGCATGGGCCAGGGCAACCAGAACCGGATCGCCTAAAATTTAGCCGGCTCATAAAAAACAATATAAGGAACAAACAACAGTCACCACCTCACCATGATTGTTACTCGTTTTTGGTGTTTTAGCGCCATAATATTGGAATTCCGTCAGATTCCTAGATTTTCATGTGATATAGCCCACTCCTTTTGCATGGGTCCAGGCGATCCAACTCGGATCGCCTAAAAAATTTTCGACCCATAAAAAATGACCTAAGTAACAATAGCACCACCTCGCCATGAGTGTTACTCATTTTTTGGCAATTTAGGGCCATAAAACTAGAATTCCGCATGATTCCTAGATTTTCATGTGTTATAGCCTTCGCCTTCTGCATGGGCTCGGGTGAACGGATCCGAATCGCCTAAAAACTTTTCGGACCATAGAAAATGACCTAAGGATCAATAGTCACTGCCTCTCTATGGCCGTTACTCGTTTTTGGCATTTAGGATTATAAAACTGAAATTCTGCCCGATTCTCAATGTTTTGTGTGCTACAGCCCACGACTTCTGCATAAGCCAGGACGAACGGACCCATATCGCCTAAAACTTTCCCTGCTCCTAAAAAATGACTTATGGATCACCGTCTCTCCATGACTGTTACTCGCTTTTTGGCATTTTAGGGGCATAAAATGTCATATACAACTCGATTCCCAGATTTTCATATGCAATAGCCCACGCCTTCTGCAGGGGACCGGGTGATCGACGCAAATCTCCTAATATTTTGTCGATCCATCAAAAACGACCTAAGTAACAATAGTCACCACCTTGTCGTGACCGTTACTCCTTTTTGGCGTTTTAGGGCAATAAAATGCCAAATACCGCTTAACTCCTAGATTTTCGTGTGCTATAATAGCCCATGCCTTCTGCATGGGCCCGGGCGATCAGAAGCAAATCTCCTAATATTTTATTGATCCGTCAAAAATGAACTAAGTAAAAATAGTTACCGCCTTGTCGTGACCTTTACTTCTTTTTGGCATTTTAGGGCCATAAAACTGGAATCTTGCCTAATTCCCAGATTTTCGTGTGTGATAGCCCACGCCTTATGCATGGGCCCAGGCGACGGGAGCCAGATCGCCTAATATTTTGCCGGCCCATAAAATATGAACTAAAGAACAATAGTCGCGTCTTTCCATGACCGTTGCTCATTTTTTGGTATTTTAAGGCCATAAAACTTGAATTTCGCTCGATTATAAGATTTTCCTGTGTTATAGCCAACGCCTTCTACATGGACCTGCTCGACCCAACTTGTATCGCCTAAAATTTTGTTGGCCCATAAAAAGTGACCTAAGGAACAATACTCCATAACCATTACTCATTTTTTGGCATTTTAGGGCCATAAGATTGAAATTTTGTATGATTCCCATATTTTCATGTGTTATAGTACACACCTTCTGCATGGGCACGGACGACCGAAGTCAGATCGCCTTAAATTTTGTCGGCCCATAAAAAATGACGTCAGGAACAATAGTCACCGACTCGCCATAACCGATTTGTTTTTTAGCGTTTTAGATCCATAAAACTGAAATTCCGCCCGATTCCTAGATTTTTGTGTGTTATAGCGCATGCCTTCTGCATGGGCCCAGTAGACCGGACCAGAATCGCCTAAAATTAATTTGGCCGATCAAAATCGACATAAGAAACCATAGTCATTCCCTCGCCATGAGTGTTACTCGTTTTTGGCATTTTAGGGCCATAAAACTAGAATTTTGCCTGATTCCCAGATTTTTGTGTGCTATAGCCCACGCCTTCTGCATGGCCGCAGGCGATCGGACCTGGATCGCATAAAATTTTATCGCTCCATCAAAAATGACCTAATAAACATTAGTCACTGCCTCGCCATGACCGTTAAACATTTCTTGGCGTAAAATTAGAATTTTATCTGATTCTCATATTTTCGTGTGCTATAGCCCACGCCTTCTGCGTGAGCCCAGACGACCAGACCAGGATTGCCTAAAAAATTTTTGGAGCATCAAAATCGACCAACGGAACAATATTCACTGCCTCTCCATGACTGTTACTCATGTTTTAGCGTTTTGTGCTCATAATACTGAAATTCCGTCCAATTCCCAGATTTTCATGTGCTATAGCCACGCCTTCTGCATGGGCCCGGGCGACCGAATTTTGATCGCCTTAAATTTTGTTGGCCCATAAATAACGACTTAAGGAACAATATTTACCGCTCACCCTGATCGTTACACATTTGTTGGTGTTTTAGGGCCATAAAACTAGATTTCGCCCAATTTTCAGATTTTCGTGTGCTATAGCCTTCTCCTTCTGCATGGGCCGGGCTGACCGGACCCGAATTGCCTAAAATTTTGTCGGCCCATCAAAATCAACCTAAGAGACAATAGTCACTGTCTCTCCATGATCATTACTTGTTTTTGGAATTTTAGGGCCATAAAACTAGAATTCCGTCAGAATTCCAGATTTTTGTGTGCTATAGCCCACACCTTCTGCATGGGCTAGGGACACCGGATCCGGATCACCTAATTTTACCGGCCCATCAAAAGGATCTAAGAAACAATAGTCACCGCCTTGCCATGACCTCTACTCATTTTTTGGAATTTTAGGTCTATAAAACATCAAATACCGCCTGATTCAGATTTTCTTATGCTATAGCCACGCCTTCTACATGGGCTCGGGCAACCAAACCCGAATCGCCTTAAGTTTTGTCAGCCCATTAAAAATGACCAAAGGAACAATAGTCACCGCCTTGTCGTGACCGTTACTCCTTTTTTGGCGTTTTAGGGCAATAAAACGTCGAATACCGCTTGATTCCCAAATTTTCATGTGTTATAGGCCACGCCTTATGCATGGGCTCGGATCGCCCAATATTTTGTCAGCTCATCAAAATCAACCTAAGGAACAATAGTTGCGTCTCGTCATTACTGTTACTCGTTTTTTGACATTTTAGGGCCGTACAACTTGAATTTATCGTGATTTTAAGATTTTTATGTGCTATAGCCAACGCCTTCTGCACGGGCCCGCCGACCGGATTCGTATCGCCTAAAATTTTTCTGGCACATAAAAAATGACCTAAGGAACAATAGTCACCACCTCGCCATGACCATAACTCATTTTTTGGCATTTTAGGGCCACAAAATTTGAATTCCGCCTTATTCTCATATTTTCATGTGTTATAGCCCACGCCTTTTGCATGGGCCCGGACGACCGGACCCCGATCGGCTAAACTTTTTGTCAGCCTATAAAAAATTACCTAAGGAACAATAGTACCGCCTCGCCATACTGTTACATTTTTTTTGGGCGTTTTAGGGCCATAAAATTAGAATTTCGTCTGATTCCCAAATTTTTGTTTGTTATAGCCTTCGCCCTCTGCAGGGGCCTGGGAGACCGGACCCGAATAGCCTAAAATTTTATCGGCCCATCAAAATCGACCTAAGAAACAATAGTCACCATCTCACCATGACTGTTACTTGTTTTTGGCGTTTTAAGGCCATAATATTGGAATTTCGTCTGATTACCAAATTTTCATGTGATATAGCCCACTCCTTCTAAATTTTTTTCGGCCCATAAAAAATGACCTAAGTAGCAATAGTCACCACCTCTCCATAACAATTAATCATTTTTTGGCGTTTTAGGGCCATAAAACTAGAATTCCACACGATTCTAAGATTTTCGTGTGCTATAGCCTTTGCCTTCTGCATGGGCCCGGGCGAACGGATTCGAATCGCCTAAAATTTTGTTGGCCCATAGAAAATGACATAAGGATAAATAGTCACCGCCTCGCTATGATCGTTACTCAATTTTGGTATTTATGCTATAAAACTGAAATTCCACCCGATTTTAAGAATTTTGTGTGCTATAACCCATGCCTTCTGCATAGGCCAGGGCGAATGGACCCGGATCGCCTAAAATTTTGTCGGCTCATCAAAAACGACTTAAGGAATAATTGTCACTGCCTCACCATGACTTTTACTCATTTTTTGGCATTTTAGGTCCATAAACCGTCAAATACCGCTCGATTATCAGATTTTCGTATGTTATAGCCCACGCCTTCTGGATGGGCCCGGGAGATCAGACACAAATCTCCTAATATTTTGTCGATCCATCAAAAATGACCTAAGTAACAATAGTCACCGCCTCTCCACGCCCGTTACTTATTTTTTTTAGCCTTTTAGAGCTATAAAACACAAAATACCGCCCAATTCCAAGATTTTTGTGTGATATAGCCCACGCCTTCTAGATAGGCCCTGGAGACCGAACCCGGATCGCCTTAAATTTTGCCGGCCCATAAAAAATGACCTAAGAAACAATAGTCATCGCTTGTCATGACCATTACTCTTTTTTGGCATTTTAGGGCAGTAAAATGCCAAATACCGCTTAATTCCTAGATTTTCGTGTGCTATAGCCCATCAAAAATGACTTAAAGAACAATAGTCGCGTCTCGCCATGACAGTTACTCATTTTTTGGCGTTTTAGGGACATAAAACTTGAATTTCGCTCGATTATAAGATTTTTGTGTGTTATAGCCAACGCCTTTTGCATGGGCCTGTGCGACCCGACGTGTAACGCCTAAAATTTTGTTGGCCCATAAAAAGCGACGTAATGAACAATAGTCACTGCCTCGCCATGATCATTACTCATTTTTTGGCATTTTAGGGCCATAAAATTAGAATTCCTCCATAAAAAACGACGTAAGGAACAATAGTCACTGCCTCGCCATGATCATTACTCGTTTTTTGGCATTTTAGGGCCATAAAATTAGAATTCCGCCTGATTCCCATATTTTCATGTGCTATAGCTCAGGCCTTCTGCATGAGCTCGGACAACTAGACCCGGATCGCCTAAAAACATTTTTGCCCATAAAAAATTACCTAAGGAACAATAGTCATCGCCTCGCCATAACCGTTACTTATTTTTTTAACATTTTAGGGCCGTAAAATTGGAATTCCACCTGATTTACAGATTTTCATGTGCTATAGCCCACGTCTTCTGCAGGGGCCTGAGCGACCGGATCCGAATCGCCTTAAATTTTGCCGGACCATCAAAATCGACCTAAGAAACAATAATCATCCCCTCGCCATGACCGTTACTCGTTTTTGGTATTTTAGGGCCATAAAACTGTAATTCCGCCTGATTCCTAGATTTTCATGGGCTTGGAAGACCGAATTCAGATCGCCTAAACTTTTATCGCTCCATCAAAAATAACCTAATGTACATTAGTCACTGCCTCTCCATGTCCGTTACTACTTTCTTGGCACTTTAGGGTCATAAAATTGGAATTTTGCCCGATTTTTAGATTTTCGTGTGCTACAGCCCACGCCTTTTGTGTGGGCCCGGACGGCCGGACCAAAATTCCCTAAAATTTTGTCGGCCTATCAAAAACAACATACATAATAATAGTCACCACCTCGCCATGATCGTTAGTCATTTTTTAGCTTTTTGTGGTCATAATACTGGAATTCCGTTCGATTCCCAGACTTTTCAGTCCACGACTTCTACATGGGCCCGGGCGACTGGATCTTAACCACCTTAAATTTTGTCGGCCCATAAAAAATGGCATAAGGAATAATAGTCACCGCCTCACCCTGACCATTACTCATTTTTTGGTATTTTAGGGCCATAAAACTAGAATTTCGCCTGGTTTTCAGATTTTCATGTGCTATAGCCTTCCCATTCTGCATGGGCTCGGGCCTAAAATTTTTCCATCCCATCAAAATCGACCTAAGAATCAAAAGTCACTGCCTCTCCATGACCATTACTCATTTTTTGGCATTTTAGGGCCATAAAACTAGAATTTCATCCGAATTCCAGATTTTCGTGTCCATAGCCCACACCTTCTGCATGGGCTAGGGCGACTGGACTCGGATCGCTTTAAATTTTACCGGTCTATCAAAAACGATCTAAGAATCAATAGTCATCGCTTCGCCATGACCGTTATTCATTTTTTGGCATTTTAGGTCTAAAAACATCAAATACCGCTTGATTCCAGAATTTTCTTATGCTATAGCCCACTACATGGGCCCGGGTGATCGAACCCGGATTGCCTACAATTTTACCGGCCCATCAAAAATGACCAAATAAACAATAGTCACCGCCTTGTCGTGACCGTCACTCCTTTTTTGGCGTTTTAGGGCAATAAAATGCCAAATATTGCTTGATTCCCAAATTTTCGTGTGTTATAGCCCACGTTTTATGCATGGACCCGGGCGATCGGAGCCGGATTGCCTAATATTTTATCGGCCCATCAAAAATGACCTAAGGAACAATAGCCGTGTCTCGCCATGACCGTTAGTCATTTTCTGGCATTTTGGGGCCGTAAAGCTTGAATTTCACTCGATTTTAAGATCTTTTTGTGCTATTGCCAACGTCTTTTGCATGTGCCCGCACGACTAAACTTGTACCGCCTAAAATTTTGCCGGCCATAAAAAATGATCTAAGGAACAATAGTCACCGCCTCGCCATGACCATTACTCATTTTTTGGTATTTTAGGGCCACAAAATTTGAATTCCGCCTGATTCCCATATTTTCATGTACTATAGCTCACGCCTTCTGCATGGGCACGGACGACTAGACCCTGATTGCCTAAAATTTTGTGGCCTACAAAAAATTACCTAATAAACAATAGTCACCGACACGCCATGATCGTTACTTGCTTTTTGGCGTTTTAGAGCCATAAAACTGAAATTTCGTCTGATTCCCAGATTTTTGTGTGTTATAGACTTCGCCTTCTGCATGGTAGGGCTGTGCACAGATCGGATCGAAATCGGATTTAGCACATTTCGGATTCATATTTCGAATTGCGAATGCTAGAAAATGCAATCCGATTCTGATCTGAGTTATATCGGATCGGATTTTAAAGTTTGGATCGGATCGGACTTCGGATCGTATTATTATGCCTCAAAGTTGAGAACTAATATGTATATTTTCTTTGTAAAAGAGACAACGCATTAAGAAAAATTCATGTTTATGCAATTATGAGAATACTATGATGCCAATATAGCTAAATCTAGCAATTGTAAAGGTAATAACTTGGAGGAAGATGTAAAGGAAGTACTGACTATCCGAAATTAAAGTGTAGTATTTATACATTGCCTAATAATTTCGGATTTTGGATCAGATCGGATTAAACTATACCAATCTGAATCTAATCCGAAATTCGAAATTTTAATAAACACAATCCAAAATTCGATCCAATCCAAAATCCGAAATTGAATGGATCGGTTGGATATCCGATCCGAATGAACAACCCTACTGCATGGGCTGGGCGACCAGACCCGAATCGCCTAAAATTTTGTCGGCCCATCAAAATTGACTTAAGAAACAATAGTCACCGCCCCGCCATGAATTAATCATTTTTTGGCATTTTAGATCCCTAAAATCGGAATTCCGCCCGATTTCAAGATCTTTGTGCGTCTGATTCCCAGATTTTCATATGCTATAGGCCACTCCTTTTGCATGGGGCCAGGCTGATCAGACTCGGATCGCCTAAAATTTTGTTGGCCCATAAGAAATGATCTAAGGAACAATAGTCACCACCTCACCATGATAGTTACTCGTTTTTTGACATTTTATGGCTATAAAACTAAATTTGCGCACGATTCCCAGATTTTCGCATGTTATAGCCTTCGCCTTCTGCATGGGCCCGGCGAACGGATCTGAATCACCTAAAATTTTGTCAGCCCATAAAAAATGACCTAAGGATCAATAGTTAACGTCTCGCCATGACCGTTACTTGTTTTTGGCGTTTATGATCATACCCGATTCCCAAATTGTCGTTTTCTATAGCCCACGTCTTCTATATAGGCTAGGGCGAACGGACCCAGATCGCCTAAAAATTTTCCGGCTCATAAAAAATGACTTAAGGAATAATTGGCACCGTCTCGCCATGACTGTTACTCGTTTTTGGCATTTTAGGGCCATAAAACATCAAATACCGCTCAATTTCCAGATTTTCGTATGCTATAACCCACTCCTTCTACTGGGATCGGGCGATCAGACGCGGTTCTCCTAATAGTTTGTCGGTCCATCAAAAATGACATAAGTAACAATAGTCACCGTCTCTACATGACCAAGTGTCACACCTCCTTTTTCACTACCCCGGGATTAATGAAGGGGTAATAAGGGAGTTTTTTCAATTAAAGTGACATTGTTCGGTTTTGGGATTTATTTTAGTTTTCAGAGTCGCCACCCGGATTTTTTACGATGCTCCGGGACACCGTTTTATTTTAAAATCTCAAACCGAGGAAATTTTGACTCTGGTTTAATTTGTCTGCGACCAGAAATCCGAGTAAGAAATTTTGTTAACCGAGGAGAAGGTGTTAGGCATTTTCGAGTTCCGTGGTTCTAGCACGGTCGCTTAACTATTAATATTTGGCCTAAATTATCTGATTGTTTACGTGTTTTAGCCTATTGTGCATTTAGCCTTTTAACCTTTTAGCCGCTTTTGATATTTATGGATTTATCTTGGACAAGTTACGATGGCGCACACTTGTTGTTTTTTAGCACATGGCAAANAGGTCGGGGGCATGAGTTGCCACTCCTGAGTGTAGATAATGGTAATTTTTGGAATGACACTTAATTTTACCCAATTTTCAAACTAAAGGATGTCCCTCTACCTAGAGGATCGCCTAAAATGATGTTCACTAGCCTAACAGATACATGCTTCGGGCTATGGCCATATTTTAGCCCCTTAAATGTTTAACCCTTTTGGCCAATCCTATTTATGGCTAATTGTTAAATAAGGGAAGATATGTAATACAATCATACCAATCAAGGAAAGGTTTGCAAAATATAATTAAAAAACAGAACTATTGATTTACCAATCGCAAATTTAAGGAATCAAATAAGCTCATTTAGCCAAATTAAGGACATTTTGACTAATGTTTTTGTTCAATTTCATACCTGCTATTTAGTTCATCACTCATATATATTGAGATTTCATATGTCTACTGTTACAGGTTCTTTTAAAGGAACATCCTCTGAATTCGATGGAAATAGCAGATCTGTTTTTTTATACCGTTCGAAATTCTTTAAAGAAACAGTCTTTTAAGGTTAATTATATGAATTTAGAAGAGCAGGTTCTCTCTTTGATTTTCAGAAAGTTTGACAAGGTGCAAGGTGAGTTAAAAAGATCTGCGAAGTCCAATTATTTTGAAATAACTGTTTTTGAAATCAAATAAAAAAAATGTTTTATGAAAGGTTCCACAGGGGGTGATTCGAACACCAAGTCTTTTTTATTAAACACCTATTTCGGGTTTTTGAAGTATTTTTTGAAAACAGATTCAAATTTCAGGAAAAATCACCTCACAATTCAGTTTGAACACTATAAGTAAAGGGCTAAAAATAAATGAATATACAGTCCAGTTTAGATTACATTACAATGATGCTGAAAAATAGATACAAAGGAATTACAGCTTGACTATTGTTATACATTTTCCAGAATCAAAGAAAACTAACATAAAGATTCCAACCAATTTTACTGACTTGAACTCCCTTAAGGCCTTACATTTAAGCCTTCCCTTGTAATATGTAGAATACCCTAATTAGTTGAGTGTGTTATTCATCCACTAGACTAAACAAGACTATGTCAAGAAGTCAAGTTTAGGTCGGATGATGCTTATGCTAAACTATACTAAAAAAATCATTCGTGCATCTTTAATGTATACTATCAGTCCAAAATTTACTATTTGGACCGTAGTAACAATAGATCTTCAGACATTTATAGGATAGTCATACCATGAAGGAGATTAGACTCACCCTTAATGATGTTTTTACACCATTTATAACAGAACATGCTCTTGTCTTTTTATGGACTGAATCTGACCATAAAAAGGGGTCAGATTCATCTCCATAGAGGTCCTATTCAAACTCGTGATTATACTGTGACTTTGGATTTTTAGGCATTTCTTAGAGAATGAACCTAACCACTTGAAGGGTTCAGATTCACGATTCTACAGTCTTTGTTGATCGCTCATTTCATACCCTTAAAGGGTGATAAGCTACTGTTTAAGCACTTAATATGGGGTGAATTTGACTACCAACAAGTCAAACTCATCTACCCTAGTGCTGATACTAACATAATTCTAAACTATACAAGGACTTTGATTATTTAGGCATTTTTAGAGAATGAATCTGGACAGTTAAAGAGTCTAGATTCCTTATTCTAAGGCCCTTTTCGATTACCTATTTTATACCCTTAAGAGGGTAATTTTCAGCAACTAAGCCATTGTTTATGCACTATTATAGGATGAATTTGACCATTACAAGGTCGAATTCATCTACCCTAGTGCAAATTATCTTAATAATAAACTAAAGCAAACACAACACCAACATCTAACTTATTTTAACTACACAAACTCAAAGCATTCTGAAGTCAATAAGACTTAATCACAACTAAACAGAATGATTCCAAGGATTCAGGCACTTCATAGACAACACTCATTCAGATTCATTTACCAGCATATTAACCAATCCCATTTTAGATTTTTCATACCAAAAACAAAGGAAAAGGAGATTCAGCTAGAGAAGAAGGATTTAAACAACAAAGAAAAAGAGAAAAAACTCGGATTTGATTATTTCAATAAAGTTAAGCTGTTACATACCTTGTTTGAAGAGAAAAGTAACAGAAAATCCTGACCAAATAAAGGTCAGGCCAAGAGAAAATTCAGCTAGAAGAGAGAGAGTAATGAGGCAGCAAACAAACAGCAACCTCAAACCAACACAACTCCCAAAATCAACCCAGGTGAGTTTGAAAAATCAGAAACTGAAGGAGAAACAAGGCTGAAAACCCAAGTAGATTGTTGATGAACTTTCGAAGAGAAATCAGATTTTTGTTCTACTAATATCTTTTGAAATTTTCTCATGAATAGGAAACTACTCTCAATTTTCTGTGGTTTCCAAAATGTTTTTAGTAGCTGACTCAGTGTAAAAGAGGGTCAAATAGAATGTCCCAAAAAAGATCCTTCTAATGTGGAAAATGGGTGTATTTATAAGGGACTTGGGGATGGGATATATCTAGCATATTCCCTGCCTAATAAGCTGAAATAGTGCATAGGGCAGCTGTCACCCTTATCCTTTGGGACAGCTGCCCCTATTCCAGAAATTTCCAGCCATTATAATGACCCTAATACCCTTAAGAAATCTGATTTCAAAAGTCTAGAAGGTTCTTGGGTTGTTACACCCAAGATTCCCTCACCTAGGATTCCTAATATACCCCTTGAAGTCCCTGAAATTACCATTAGGTAACCAGGGTTAAACTTGCTTGGGTTATTATTAGCCCTAGTTAATTAATCCCAGTTAGCTCACTTTAGTTAACTAATGGTTATCCTCAACTAGAATTAGGTTAGTTAGTTAAAGGTTAGTTGATTGATGAAAATTAGTTATGTTATTAGGCTTGGTTATTTATCCTACACTATGGTTTATTTCAGTTTTCAACTTAAGTCTAAATGGGATCAACTTTCCTTTAAGTACCCAAAAATCATGATTCTACTAACTAACCCATAGTCATTTGGTCAATTAGCTTAGGTAAACAAAAATCAGAATTTACTTTCAACCAAGCAAAAGCAATGGTGAAACTCTAATTAATAGTAGTTAATTTAGCTATTTATGCAATTAGACATGCAATCATCAGGTAACAAACCTTATGGTAACACTTTGAAACGGTGTTTTACTTTGATAATTAAGGAGAGGCAGTCAATCATAAGAGAGAAAATCAAAAGCAGGAATCAAACAACGTGTGATTAGGAAAGGCGAGTTCATGGAATCTTTCAAGAATTTCATACAGAAAATATACCTATACCAACAAGTAAATATTCGATCGGCTAGGGCAAATTAAGCATGACTAATATAACATATATTCATAGCTTGAACTAATATTAAGCCCTATGCTAAGTTACTCAATTACCTAAGAGTGGTTCAATTGGTCTAAACATAATCAATTAACGGGTCAATGAAAGAGAAGCACACACACACATGATTACTAAAAGAACCTAGATTAATCACAAAGAAACATGACTAAACAGGCACGAGTAGTAATAGAACAAAAAATAAAACTAGCCTAAAACAGTGGTGATTATACAACCCTATTCATAATTTCAGTAAAAACGAGATAACAAATAATAACAAAGGAAGAAGCAAACAGAAGAAGAAAAAAAAGGTGGGGAAAATACCCATTTGATGGGTTTGGCCGGAAAAAGGAAGTTGCCGGACCTTGGTGGGGTTTGAATGGAATCAAACCTACGTGAATCACTTGCTCTTGTGGAGAGCAAGTGACTCACGTAAGTCTGAGCCATTGATTCGCTTTCAATCGATGGGGGGTGAACTCTAGGGTTTCAGTGTTTTTTCAGATCTGAAATTGCTCTATTTCGGGTGAGTTTTTGGGGAAACTGATGGTGGGGTGTGGTTGAGGATGAAGAGAGGATCAACTGGTAAGAATTTGATGGTATTTGGTTGAGCTCCGGTGGCCGGAAGGCGGTGGGATCCTGGGGCGGCTAGGGTTTCTTTAGAGAGAAGAGAGAGAGAGAGAGAGACGAACGAAAGAGAGGGGGGTTAGACATTCTAAGTGAATGGGGGGTAGGGTTTAGTTTGGACATTTATATAGTTAGGGATTGGGTAGTTCTCAGCCGTTGGATCTGGAAAGATCAACGACTGAGATTTAGCACCTCTTAAACGGTGTCGTTTTGGGTACTGGGTTTGGGCAGGCCGGGTAAGGGGTTTGGGCTGGAGTGTATTGTGTATAGAGAAGGGGTTTGGGTTGTTTGTAGATTGGGCCTGGGTGATTTCAAGCCCAGGTCCGAATTTAGTCTCCCTTTTTTTTTAAAAGATATTTAGGTTAATTAATCACCTAAATAAACTCTAATAATGTACTAATCAGTCTTAAACTGATTTCATTTAATTATATGTTAATTAATGAGTTAGTTAAAAGTAAAACCATTAGTTTAGTACCCATAATTATTTAAAGAACCAATTTCGTAATTTTCTTAGAAAAAATGATTAAATTATGCAACTAATTATCAAAATCCCAATTATGTCAAATAATAAAAGTTTTAAAATGTTTTATTTGTTATTTATCACTTTATAAATTTTTAAAAGATGAACTATGCTCATGC
This sequence comes from Nicotiana knightiana, assembly GCA_005239525.1. Taxonomy (NCBI): domain Eukaryota; kingdom Viridiplantae; phylum Streptophyta; class Magnoliopsida; order Solanales; family Solanaceae; genus Nicotiana; species Nicotiana knightiana. The sequence continues at coordinate 72,611 of ML393903.1, forward strand.
AATGCAAATAATTCACAAATAAACACTGAAATTCAACAAAAATCTATGAAATTAATTTATTTATTGAATTTTGTAGGAGCATTTAGTAGGTGAAAAATCACATGCTCACANTTTTTAAAAGATGAACTATGCTCATGCAATGCAAATAATTCACAAATAAATACTGAAATTCAACAAAAATCTATGAAATTAATTAATTTATCGAATTTTGTAAGAGCATTTAGTAGGTGAAAAACCACATGCTCACACCAAGTGTTTGGCATTTTAGAGACATAAATTGGAATTCTACCTGATTCCCAGATTTACGTGTGCTATATCCCACGCATTCAACATGGGCCCGTAAAATTTTAGGAGATTGGGGGTCGATCACACGAATTCATACAGATGACGTATACTATAACACATAAAATTTGAAAATCATCCTGAATTCCTGTTTGATGACCCTAAAATAGTTTTCATTAGCTAAAATGAATAAGTTAAAATAAAATTATATTTTTAGTGTAGTAAATCAATAAAAATGGATAAGTAAAAGTAAAAATGTATTTTTAATATAGTAATAGTAGTAAATAAGTAAAATTGAATGGAGAGATAATTTATTACTTAAACTAAAAACATCTTATATTTTCCATCCCAAAATAGAAAGAGGTAGAAATACGTAATCTAATTTTAATTAATTTTATACATAAATCCACGATACCCTTTTGACCATTCTCTCTCTCTCTCTCTCTCTCTCTCTCTCTCTTCAGTCCCTTCTCTCTCCTCTGCAACCCTTTGTACTGTGTGTGTGTGTGCTGCTTCAGTTTTGGAAAATCAGATCAAAACTATATATTCCCCTATAATAGCTAGATTCTATTGCTTCACTTTTCAGCAAATCTCTCTGCCATTCTCTCTCCTAAAACCACTCTCTCTCTCTCATCAAAATCAGTGAAATTTACTCTCATTGTCAGCCCATTTGCAGTTTCAGCTCTTCTAATTTTTTTAAACCCATTTTCGGTTTATAAGCTTTGTGGCGTTGAGATTAAAGCAGTGCTTTGGTTTCTGCATTTAAGAAACTGTTACTACAAATTCTTAAACTCCTTACAATTACTGAAGTTTTAGTTCCGTCAATTTTAATCGGAGATTTTTTTTTTTTTTTTTAGAAATGGGTTTCCTCACTATTTGAAGAATTTTGAGCTGAAAGGAATGAATTCAGATGTCAACAGAGCTAGTGGAACAGTTGAAAGGGATATTGAACAGGTAAAAAAAAATAAAAATTACTGTCTTATTTTTCCAATTTTTGTCATTATTTTAAGCCCCGTCAAACTATTGCTTATTACTACTATACTACTACGAATTTCTTCCTTGACATAAGTTTGGAGGACGCACTTTCGGTTTTAATAATTAAAATATCAGTGTGTGCCCTAATGATTAATGAAGGAGTCGGAGTACTATGGGGTCTCGGCTAGCGGCACTTTCGAGATGCCACCATGTTTATATATATATAAAAAAACCTTTTCAATTCCATTTGACTCGGGGCGTCAAGTTTAAATCCCAATGGAGGCGTAAAGAAATACTAGGTGATTTCTTTCGATCTGCCTAACCTCTGGTGGGAATAGTTACCGGATGCATTTGCTGGTGGGAGGCAACGGGTATCTGGTGGAATAGTCGAAGTGCGCACAAGCTAGTGTGATTACTACTGTTATAAAAATAAATAAAATTAGGTAGGTTCTCGCAACTATGCTTGGCACCTATACTAAGTTAATTTATTAATCCCCTAATTTCCCTGCGTTCAATGTTTAACCACTCATGTTAAATGCAAAATTAAGTAAATTAAAGTGTAATTTCTCTAATAGTTTAAGCTTTTAGATGAGATAGTTACACTTCAACATAGTATTAGAGAAGACAGAGGTCTTTGCCGCCCATATTAGAAAAAGAACATATACGTGCTTGGCCCAAGAATCAAGCCGCACATTAGGGGGCATGTTGAAGACATAATTAAGTAAGCTAAGATGTACTCTCTCTAGTAGCTTAAGCTTTTAGATGAGATGGTCATACACTTTAACACCTCATTTTGTATTCCTCTTCCTTCGTATGGGCTGCTTTGTCTTTATGGAACATTTACGTCCTCATTTGAAAATAAGGTTTGTTTTCTTCTTTGGGCATGGGGTGAATGGGCAATGCCAAGATTTAGCTAAGGTATTACAGCTTTTGTGAGAGAAAAGTTATGAACCTTCGTTTACTGCAGTGGGTTAAGACAGAAGCAAGGTTCATTGGCTTGAAATTCCTATTTGCTTGAAATTCCTTTGCATTTGATTTATCTCAGGCGATAACCGCTCTAAAGAAGGGGGCATGTTTGCTGAAGTATGGAAGAAGGGGAAAGCCAAAGTTTTGCCCCTTTCGTCTGGCAAATGTAAGTATCATTTCATTCTTTGTTTAATTTTGTACATATGGCTTGCTTTTCTTAGCATTGAATCGATGAAATTCTATGCATCCCGACTCCGTAATCATATTAGCTATCCAAGTGCGAGATGGGCGTCCATGTAGATCCAACTATAATGCAGTTTGGTGAGACCCCACATCTATACGTTACAAGAATCTATATCATTTATTTGAGAGACCGACATAGAGTTCTCCATACTGGACGTAACACTGGCTGCTAGGAAGCACGTAATAGGTGGGAATTGGCATCCTCACCATGGATTTGATATCTCAATGAAGCAAATTAGGACATTTTCCTTGATTTTACAGCAGTGGTGAAGTTTTTGGTATTTTGGCCTATCTTCAGTTTTATGTGTCAGTGTGTTGATATTTCATCCTAAATGCTTTTGTCAGTTTCTGATTAGTGATTGGTAATGTTTACTATCATGATTATACTTGTCAAAAAAGTAAAAGATGTTTACCATCATGATTGTAGTTTGTTCCTTTTTGTTACTTTGTCTTCAGTTTTTGCATGCGAGTATCTCAGATTGAAGTAGTGTCCTTCAAATGATGTAAATAATACCACGGGTAAGGGGAGTGCGGATTAGGAAGCTTGAAAAGTAAACATAAGTAATCAAAACTCCTACACTCTGTGCCAATTTGGAAGTGATACTATCCAAACTGCCATACCCTAAAGAGAAGCAAAAATAATCGCACTATCTCATGATAATAAATCAGAAAACGAGGCTTAATAAAAAATTGGAAGTTTAAGTTCTCTTCCAAATGCCTACCTTATTGTTCTTTGTTTCCTTGTTCCAGTTGTGCCAGCATTTGAGCTCATGTATCTTACTTTCTGGGCTTTAAACCTAAAGCCTTTGAGGGATGGCCATTTCGTTATTTGTCATTGTGTATGACTGCTTATAGATAAACCTGTTATTGATATAAAATATTCCCATGCTTGTTGTATGGATATCAGTTGTTTCACTTTACCTTTCTTTATTGAGGTAGGAATTTACTACAGCAACTGTGTATTGCTTCGTTGTATCACAGCTAACCGTAACTACTGTGCTCCTCTGAAACTTAGTGTTAGTTGAAGGTAATGTACGGAGTCTTAAAATAAATTTGTCATTATGGTTTCAGGATGAGTCTGCTCTGATATGGTTTTCTGGTAAAGAGGAGAAACACCTTAAGCTAAGTCACGTGTCAAGAATAATATCTGGACAGCGCACTGTAAGTTCCCTTTGCTGAAGATACTAATCTCCATTCTACAACCTTTTTGTCATGTATCTATTTGATTCTATTTTAAAAGTTTATCCATCTTTATATATCTCTTCTTGTGGTTTTAAAATGGATTTCGAAGAACTCATATGGTGAAAGGTCAGATGACTCGTTCTGTGTGTTCACTTCATTTCACCAGAGACTTACGTGGTTAAATGTATGGGCATTAGTGGCTTTCAGATATTAACCGAAGTCAATGACAAATGAATTTATAAGTTATCTTCAGTGTGGTAAATAGCTTGCATCTTTTCTTGGCCCGTGTGCTTCTGTTTCAGCGAAAGTATAAAATGTTTTCTGTTATTTGGTGCAAGCAATCCCCACTTTCTTTTCATTGGTGAACAGAAAGAAAGAAGCTAAGGGACTAGAAGTTCCTTGGAGAGGCATGTGAATCCAACTTGCATAGAATTATAGAGATCTAGCCAGTCAAGCAACTTAATGTTAATTCGATACAGACTTTTAATCACCGTTCTTGAACTGTGACATCAGCATGTCCACAAATTTGTCTCAAAGCATAGCTTCTTTATTTTCTTTTGGAAGTATCGCGTTAATATATTCTAGTCTTTTAAAGACAAAATTAAGAGAAATAAGAATGAAGAAAGAAATGGAGTTTGACTGGATGAGTAGGATCAATCATCTTCTGCTAAAGGAATTTTTGCTTACATGTCATGGTTAAACGATAATCGTATGATGTATTAACTGTTTGTTTTCATTTCTCTATCTCTTCTCTATGTATATCCGCATATGCTCTTTATCAGAAAGTATAACTGCATTTGCTCTTCATTAAGTAACTTGGATCACATGTGAAGTCTTGTGTGTATACATTAACCTATTAAAACTATACTAGAAGTCTACTCTTCATGTCTTCTCAAATGTTATATACCTCATTCTGAGGAAGTATTGCTGAATTTGATTGGTTGTTTTCATGTTGAATCTACGTAGTCGATCTACATAGACGAGCACTCTTTGGTCAAAGTCCATGCTATACTAGCGCTCATTGGTTTGATTTTATCAGCCTTAGTGGTTGATTAACGATTTCTTTTGGCTTGTTCCGTTCATAGTTACATACTTTGATGATGATATGGTGTCAGTGTTTTTTTATTTAGCAATTTCTAGTTCTTAATGAACATGGTTTTTGGTCTAGTTGAACCACCTATGTTAAAACGTGTAGTGGTGCGATCTGATTAATAAGCTTTGCTTCTGCTCTTTTCCAGCCAATATTTCAAAGGCACCCACGACCTGAGAAGGAGTACCAATCCTTTTCACTCATATACAATGATAGATCACTAGATTTGGTAAGAGTTTCATTAGTGGCAGCTGTGTCCTTCTTATTGGGAAAGTCTTGTACGTAATTCATGCAATTCTGTCTTATTCCATTGTCATTTGAAATTGTTGCACCAACTAACTCTCTCACCTTCCTCTTCAATCTTATGTCTTAGATATGCAAAGATAAAGACGAAGCAGAGGTATGGTTTAGTGGCTTGAAGGCTTTAATCTCACGTGGACACCAGCGAAAGTGGAGAACAGAATCAAGGAGCGATGGAATTCCTTCTGGTGCTACTAGTCCCAGAACATATACGCGGAGAAGCTCTCCTCTTCATTCTCCTTTTGGTAGTGGTGATAGTTCACAGAAGGTACATTCGATCTCGCACGTCTAACCCTGCATATGCATATGAGACTTTAAATTTGTCAATATTCATGTCAAAATTATATAATTTCGTTTTGTTCCTCTATGATGCTGAATAAGATCCTTTATTTCCATCAGGATGGTGGTGATCAGCTTCGCCTTCATAGTCCATATGGAAGCCCACCTAAAAATGGTGTAAATAAGGCATTCTCTGACATAATTCAATATAGTTTACCTCCCAAGGGCCTTTTCACTTCAGATGCTGCTAGTGCTTCTATTCATTCCTTATCTTCTGGAGGTTCAGATAGCATACACGGTCAGATGAAGGCAATGGGTATGGATAACTTTAGAGTAAGCCTTTCAAGTGCTGTTAGCTCATCAAGTCAAGGTTCTGGTCATGATGATGGTGATGCACTGGGAGATGTTTTTATCTGGGGGGAAGGGACTGCGGATGGTGTGCTAGGTGGTGGACCTCATAGGGCTGACAGGTGTAATGGTGTCAAAGTAGATTCTTTATTGCCCAAAGCTTTAGAGTCTGCAGTGGTACTGGATGTCCAAAATTTAGCTTGCAGTGGAAAACATGCAGCACTAGTGACAAAGCAGGGTGAGATTTTCTCCTGGGGTGAGGAATCAGGAGGCAGGCTTGGGCATGGTGTCGATTCTGATGTTTTGCATCCAAAGCTTATAGATTCCCTTGGACATACAAACATTGAGCTCGTTGCTTGTGGCGAAAATCATACTTGTGCTGTAACACTCTCTGGTGAACTGTACACATGGGGCGCCGGTGATTTTGGTCTTCTTGGGCATGGGAATGAAGTTAGTCATTGGGTGCCCAAAAGAGTAAATGGACCCTTAGAGGGCATCCATGTTTCTTATATCTCCTGTGGACCCTGGCATACCGCTGTGGTGACCTCTGCTGGCCAATTATTTACTTTCGGGGATGGAACTTTTGGAGTTCTTGGTCATGGAGATAGAAAAAGCATTTCAAAACCCAGGGAAGTGGAATCTCTGAAGGGGCTTCGAACGGTTCGAGCAGCTTGTGGGGTTTGGCATACTGCTGCAGTTGTTGAAATCATGGTGGGAAACTCTAGTTCAAGCAATTGTTCGTCGGGGAAACTTTTTACTTGGGGAGATGGTGATAAAGGTCGACTTGGGCACGGTGATAAGGAGTCAAAACTTGTTCCTACTTGTGTTGCAGCTCTTGTTGAACCCAACTTTTGCCAGGTTTCATGTGGACACAGCTTGACAGTTGCTCTAACTACTTCAGGTCATGTATATACAATGGGAAGTCCTGTATATGGCCAACTAGGTCACCCTCAAGCTGATGGGAAGCTTCCTTGTCGGGTTGAAGGAAAACTTTCAAAGAGCTTCGTGGAGGAGATAGCATGCGGTGCTTACCATGTTGCTGTATTGACTTCCCGGACTGAAGTTTACACATGGGGAAAGGGAGCAAATGGAAGGTTGGGTCATGGTAATACAGATGACAGGAACTCTCCCACCTTAGTGGAAGCTTTAAAAGACAAGCAAGTCAAAAGTATTGCTTGTGGTACTAATTTTACTGCAGCTATTTGCCTTCATAAATGGGCGTCAGGGGTTGACCAATCCATGTGTTCAGGCTGCCGCCTTCCTTTTAATTTTAAAAGGAAACGCCACAACTGTTATAACTGCGGTCTTGTCTTTTGTCATTCATGCAGCAGCAAGAAATCACTGAGGGCATCAATGGCACCAAATCCTAATAAACTTTATCGTGTCTGTGATAACTGTTGTAATAAACTGAAAAAAGCTATTGAAACTGATGCTTCATCAGAGGCTTCCATGAGTCGAAGAGGAAGCCTGAACCAGGGGTTAACTCATGGCATAGGCAAAGATACTATGTTGGATACAAGGTCTCGACCTCATCTTGCTAGATTTTCTTCGATGGAGTCCTTCAAACAAGTTGAAAGCCGCTCTTCCAAACAGAAGAAAAAGTTTGAATTCAACAGCAGTCGTGTCTCACCTATTCCCAGTAGTAACTCGCAATTGAGAGCTCTCAATAGTTCTAAATCTTCTAATCCAGTTTTTGCATCGTCCAAGAAGTTTTTCTCTGCTTCAGTTCCCGGATCAAGGATTGTTTCTCGAGCAACATCACCAACATCTAGACAGCCCAGTCCACCTCGTTCTACTACACCAACTCCAACAGTGGGTGGACTTACATCTCCAAGGATTGTAGTGGATGATGCTAAAAGGACAAATGAAAGTCTTGGTCAGGAGGTTGTTAAACTAAGATCACAGGTAGGTTATTATAGCTTGATGTTGATCCTGAATTATGCAATAGGTACTGATGCAGTACTATATCTTTTTGTACTTGTTTCTGATTTGGATCTTGAACTTTGCAATGTGCTGATTTGGCCCATCAAAAATAAAAAGTACCAAATTATCTCTAGTTTTGTGAAAAATATTAAGCTGGATTTATCCAGTCGGTGGTGGAAAACTGAGATAGAAGTTTGTGTATGAGTTTAATATTTGTGCCAACGTTTAATAGTGTGATGTGTCGAAATGCAAGACGTCGGTTAAGAATAAATAGTATCATTGGGCTTTCAGACACTTGTTAGACACTCTATGGTGTGTATAACACAGCTAAATACTTGATGATTTGCTGTTCTTTTTAACAACAAAAAAAAGGACTTGATGAGCAACAGTGACAAGTTGCACCTGATCTTATTGTGTAGGGTGAAAAACTTATCCAAGTGCATAAACAGTATTATTTAACCAGATAAGATAAGTGATAAGCATGTTGATAAAGAGACAATGTATCATAGCTATTATAATCATAGCTATTATCTGTACTATGTATATTGTACTGATGTTTCAATTATTTTTGCCACTTTAAGGACATTATTTGGCTTCTCGGCATAGGTACTGTCTCATGTCCTCTGGATGTTGTTCTGTACTATATATCTGAATAGGCAAAAATCTACTCTAAAGGACAGCCAATCAATCCAATTTCTCCTCCACTTAAAGAATAATGGAGATTGCAATAGAATGTCAAATCGCATGTTGTCGAAAGTTTTTTTTTTCTTTTGGGGGTTGGGTGGTGAAGAGAAGGGTCAAAATTCAGAACATGCTGTTGAAAGTTGGAAGCCCAATTCACGAGTCTGCTGCACTTATTTATTTCTGAGCCCCTAGAACCTTGCTTACTGTCAAGGTTTGTCTTCTTTATTCTAGGCATTTGGCATTCTATTCATCGAGGGAAAAGAGTGGCAGTTACTGCTATACATTATACTATAAAGCCAAAAATTGTAAATTTGTATGGCGACATAGAGGGTGCAATATCTTGCAATAAGATATTAGATGATTCTCAGACACATCATTTGGAATATGAATATCACCCATCCATTTTATCCTAAAATTCCTTATTTAAAAGATACCCCTAACTTCTTCTCTTCTTTTCCCTTTCCTTTTTGCTTCTTGTTTTCTTGGGGAGGGAATAAATAGGTCATCTATGTGTAAGTTGCGAGGCTTTATCTTCATATGAATGCAATAGGTTACAGTAAAAAATGCAAGCCTGTTCCCGACTACTATATATTTTTTTCTTTTTTAGCACTATTTGACTATCTTCATTATAGGTGGAAACTCTTACACGCAAGGCTCAATTTCAAGAGGTAGAACTTGAAAGAACTAGTAAGCAGCTGAAGGAAGCAATAGCAATTGCAGGGGAGGAGACTGCCAAATGCAAAGCAGCAAAAGAAGTGATCAAATCACTTACTGCTCAGGTAAGTTAGATTCTTTTTAAGCATCAGACTTTCAAGTTTTGTGTCAACGTTGTGCATATGTATGAAAAAAATTGTGCTTCTCTTTTTTTATCGGCACAGAAAAGGTTAGGGGTTTTGGTTCAACGAATGAGTTGAACAGTTGAGCCAATATGTATAAAAATATTTTCTTTTCTGTAACTTTTTGTATAAGCAAAAATAGGATGAAGATTTTATTCTACTTATAATTTCTAAATTATAAACATTTTTAAAAAAAATAAAAAATTATGAAGTAGGGTGAAAATGCTCCCATACACAGTAAAGGAATAGTTTCTTCTAGAATTTGCGTGATCTGTTAAAATTTTCGTCTTCGGGGTTTTTCAGTCTGCTTCCTTCAATGTTCGGGTTGCATGCGCCATAGTTTCACGCTGTAATTTAGTATATCACCTTTTCACTCTAATATTCATACTCATCTCTTTGCGGCCATTTTCAATTAAGATACAGATGATCTACATTGAATACTCCTTTTATCAGTTAAGAGGTACTTGATTAATTGCCAGCGACAAGTGAAATTTAGTTACAGCCAGAAGTAGAGCAGCATTGCAGATTCTGTAATATTTTAGTATGTACATTATTATTAGAGTTCCAAGTTAATAATATTGCATACATATGGTAGAATCATGTAGATATAGGGCTGATATGGTTTGCATTAATTAGAATCAATTAGAATTGTTATTCCTTTGAAATTATTTAACCTTGATTTCTTTCCTAGTTTAGATAGGTGTATGTATTATTTAAACACGCTATAGCTTGAACAAATAATCAATACATTCTCCATTTTTTATCCTGTGTATATCTTCATTTCTCACAGTTGGTCATTATTTTTTATAGCTGAAAGAAATGGCTGAGAGGCTGCCTGTAGGTCCTGCTCGAAATATCAGATCTCCTAAATCTGTTTCCTCCGAGTCCAATATTACCTCCAGTGATATACCAAATGGCTGTATCGACCAAGTTCACAGTCAACTAACTTTTCAAGAACTGGAGTCAAGTGTATCTAACAGCCATTTGCTTTCTAATGGATCAACCAATGCCAGTAATCGCAGTGCTGTTTACAATAGACAAGGGAATTCAGAGGCAGCAACAAAAAATGGGGGAAGAACTAAAGAATGTGATTCTCGTAACGAGAATGAATGGGTTGAGCAAGATGAGCCAGGTGTATATATTACTCTTACCTCCCTACCTGGAGGCGTCAAAGATCTTAAAAGGGTTCGCTTCAGGTAGGTTAAGTCAACGTAAATCTTTAGTATGCAATTTTCCGCGTTTCTACATTATTCATCCAGTAAATGATCTCCTGTCACATTAAAGCAAAACACATTTGAGCATGTGAACAAGATCCTGTTCATGCTTTTATATCTGCAGTTATCCAGGAGTCTCCTATTATTATTCATGCGTATATGCTGTTTGTGCTATAGACCTCTTTTTACTTGTCCAAGATTGGCAAAACTTCATTTTACAATGATTATACAATGAATATCATATAATCTTGGTTTTTGAATGGATTCAAGGCTAATAATGTATGTCAAAACGTGCAGTCGGAAGCGGTTTAGTGAGAAACAGGCAGAACAATGGTGGGCAGAGAACCGTGCAAGAGTTTATGAGCTCTACAATGTACGCGTGGTCGACAAGGCAAGTATTGGCACTGCAAGTGTGGATTTAGCACATTGAGACGTGCAATTTACCATTTGTACATGAGCTTTCTTTTTCTTTTTCTTTTTGGTTCTAACTCAACTTCCTGCCCCACAATGAGTATCATGTTGATCATATAGGTTTAGTTTTCCATAAATTGGCCTAGAAGAACTAGGAATTAGATGTTTGCTTGTAAGTTTTTGCTATTTTTTTTTATATAGCCTAGAAATCCCCGTTGAGTCCGCCCATCTACCCTTTCCTATTAAATACCAGGCTTTTGTGCGACAGGATTCAAATCCGTGACATGCGCTACGCTCTTACCAGTAGACCATAGCTTTGGGGGCTTTCTATTATTCCTATTGATTAATCTCTCTGTTTGATTTTTCCCCTCCCTTATTGCTGTGTGGGGCATAGAGATGTAAAGTTTTAGTAGGTTGCTTGCCCTTGTTGGGAGATGCTTCCTTGTAAATTTTCCAAAGTTAATGCATATTTGGATTTCAAATCCATACTCTTTCTGTATTTCCTCGAATTATTATCACTTTTAGCCCGTGCCAGAAACTATTTTACATTCTGTAGCTGAAAAAATATGTAAAATTTGTATAGTTTTTATATGTATAATTTTTATATATAACATATAGAATATGTATATATATACATACATACACAGAATATTTTTTTTTAAATTATTTTGAGAGCGGCTATACAGTATCATTTTCCCTATTTCACAGTTCTTTGGATTTGGAATCCCTACTCTTTCTACATTCCCTGTTAGTTGCAAATGGCTGGTATAACATAACTGTTAATACTCATGTTCAATTTTCCCTTTTATTTATCAACTTATATATTATATTAATGATATTGGAGAACATAGGGCTTTTGCATCCGTACTCACTTTTTGTGCCACATTTTAACTTATACCTGCTTTGTAAAAAAAATTGCACCCGTACCCGATTTTGTGCATAACTTTAGCATACGGGGCTGAAGTAGCAAAGGCAATCACGCAAAACTTCAGCATTCTAGTAGACAGGCCTGAAGTAGCTGCTGAAGTTCGCCAGTTATAAAGACAACAACTTCAGCATACGGGGCTGAAGTTCCCCAGTTATAAAGACAAAAACTTCAGCATACGAGGCTGAAGTTCCTCCAGGTACACTGGGGAACTTCAGCTATAGAGCTGAAGTATTGTCTTTGTAACTGGGGAACTTCAGACAACAACTTCAGCATACGGGGCTGAAGTTCCCCAGTTTACAAAGACAAAACTTCAGCTCTTTGAAAACTGGAGTTGAAGTTTTGTCTTTGTAAACTGGGGTACTTCAGTCACGTATGCTGAAGTTTTTATCTTTATAACTGGCGAACTTCAGCTTAACTGGTGAACTTCAGCGAAACGAGGGAAAGGAAGAAGTTATTTAAAAAATGGGTACGAGTTAAAAAAATTTTAAAAAGTAGGTATAAGTTAAATTGGGGCGACCAAATAGAATAGCCCGCGCAATTTTTACTCAAAATATTGATTGATATGTCAGTTTGATTACGAGAACATTATATCAAATTTTAAAGTTTGGATAGTTAATTGCATTAAGAATTATGAAAATTTTATAGAATGAGATTATCAATAGAATGATGTCAAAAACGTCCCAAGTGGAAAAAGATCAAATAAGTTGAAAACAAATAGAGTGTAGATAACTAAAATCATACCTTCATCAGTAAACAAGAACTTAGCATCGTTTGGTTTGAAGATAAGTTATGCTGAGCTTAGTTATATTGGGATTAGTTATGCTGAGATTAGTTATCCGTAAAAATAGCACGGGCTAGCCAGTTTTTGATTTGGTAATTAAAAAATAGCCATTGTTTGCAAAGTCATTGAAAAATAATCACTATTTTAATGCACCACGAGAGTTCCAGCATAATATACTAGAGATTGGTGCACCTGTATATGAACTTCTAGCATATTATGTTGGAACTCCAACACACAGAAAGTTCCAGCATAATATACTAGAGATTGGAGCACCTGTCTATGAACTTCCAGCATATTATGTTGGACCAGTATATTATGCTGGAAGTCCAGTATATTATAATGGAACTCCAATATATATTATGCTGGAACTCCAGTATGTTGTGCTGCAACTCCAGTATATTATACTGGATTTTCAGATTTTGAACGGTGTTTTTGTTCAGATTTATGTTTACATGAAAAGTGTCACGAACCAATTCTAAACCATGTCGTGATGATGTCTTTCGTGATACAAGGCAAGCCTACTTTCCAAAATATTACTACTAATTTGATTATAAAACTTTAATAAAAATATATCCAATATTTGAAATTTTCATAAACTAAATCAACGCTAAATGTAATTATAGAAAAATACGGAAACGAGCCCCAAACATCAGGGTGTCACTAAGCCACAAGTGTCTAAAACTATGAACTAAGATATATGTAATTGTCTAACTGTCAATACAGTCCAAAGGAAGAATTAATGATAGGAGTAACAAGGTCCTGCGGACGCTAGCAGCTACTTTGCAATCTCCACAGATAACCGGCCTGAACTCAACGATCGCCGCGCTCTAACTCACCTGGATCTGCACATGAAGTGCAAGGTGTAGTATGAGTACAACTGACTTAGTAGTAACATAAATAACTAAGGAACTGAGTAGTAGTGACGAGCTAAGCATAGCAATCCAATTATTAACAGGAGTAAGCAAGTAATTTCCATAAATCAACAAATGCTACAAAGAAATCAACAAGTAATGCAGCAACAAAAAAAGTAAATGAAATCTCACAGCAATGTCACTCCATCACTCAACACTCAACACTCATCACTCGCCCATAAGAGTAGATACGTGAACAGGTGTAACTAATAACTCACGGGGCATATCCAGAAAATAAGCAAAGTATGATGAAACATATGAATATGTAGAACCAGGGTCAAATAATCCATAGGCATCTCTGTGACAGACGGGGACAATACCTGTAATCACAACATCTGAAGCAATGGCATCTGGTCTGGCTGGGAGAGCATAGAAACGGGCCTGACCACCCCCTGCTCTGTCTTCCCCTCTCGGGCGACCCCTACCTTCCTGGGCTCCGCCCCTAGTTGGCTGAGTGGGTGATGGAGGAACTAGTGCTGGTGCCGGCGGCCGAGCACCCCGCTGTGGGGTCCCACCCCGCTGTGGAGTCCCACCCCACAGCCTAGGGCAATATCTCATAATGTGGCCAAAATCCCCATACTCGAAACAACCCTTCCTCTGACGAAACTGCTTCTCCTGATGCCCAAAAGAACTACTCTGCGACACCTGAGCAGGCGGGGCAAGATGAGAACCCTACGATGGCAGTGCACTGAAAGATGACTGGCCCTGTTGATGATTGTGAGAACCATGGCCAGATGGTGCACCACGGTAAATGGACGAGCTGACAGACCAGGCCTGAATAGACGGCCTCTGCCCTGCTGGAACTGACCTCCCTGAGGAGCACCACTGAATCCACCTGGTCCACGAGGCCTTTTAGCCTCCCTCTCACTCCTCTCCTGACCTCGAACCATCTCAATCTGTCGAGAAATGTCGACAACCTCATCAAAGGTAGCACCAAATACTCTCTCTCTGGTCATAAGCAATCTAAGCTGATAACTGAGGCCATCTATAAACCTCCTGATCCTCTCTCGGTCGGTGGGAACCAACCAGACTGCATGACAAGCCAACTCGGGGAACCGCATCTCATACTGGGTAATAGACAACTCACCTTGGCGAAGCTGCTTAAACTGCCTGCGCAGCTCCTCTCTTTGAGACTCAGGTACAAACTTCTCCAAAAAGAGAATGGAGAACTGCTGCCAAATAAGGGGCGCTGCGCCAACCGTCCTACGCCTCTCGTAAGCCTCCCACCAACTAAGTGCAGGCCCAAAAAACTGGAAAGTAGTGAATGAGACGCCACTGGTCTCCAGAATACCTGCGGTCTGAAGATTCCTCTGACACTTGTCCAAGAAACACTACGCATCCTCACCCTCAGCACCACTAAATGATGGAGGCTGGAGTCTCCCAAACCTCTCCAATCTGCACTACTCATCCTCAGACATCATAGGAGCTACATAGTCCTGAGCAGCTGCAAGCGGCTGGGCTGGAGGTGCCCCCGGTGTCTGATGTCCATGAACAAATCGCTCAGGTGTGCGGGCGGCGGGAGTCTGAGTGCCTCCCCCGACCTGAGAAGTAGCTGTGGTCGTAGTAACTGAAGCCGCCTGAGCAAGGCCCGTACACACTGATAGAATCTGTGTCAGGGCCTCCTAAAGGCCTGGAATAGCAATAGGCAGAGGTGGTGTCTGAGCTGGTCCCCCCGGAACATCCACCTCCGGGACCTGATCCTGAGTGGGGACAACTGGAGGATCTGTAGGTGCTTCCCCAGTTGATGCGCTGGCGATATCTCCGCCCCTACCACGACCTCTACCGCGACCTTGGTTTCTCGTGGCCCGAGCTGATGACTGTCCCTCTTGAACGGCAGCACGAGTCCTCACCATCTGTGAGAGAATGAAATAAACAGGTGTTTAGTTGCCAGAATACACAGAATGCACAATAAGAATCCAAGAATGTGAAATTTTCCTAAAGGTTCTGCAGCCTCTCGAAGATAAGTACAAACGTCTCCGTACCGATCCGCAAGACTCTACTAACACGCTCATGACTCGTGAGACCTATGTAACATAGGCTCTGATACTAACTTGTCACGACCCAATTCTAAACCATGTCGTGATGGCGCCTTTCGTGATATTAGGCAAGCCTACTTCCCAAAATATTACTACTAATTTAATTATAAGACTTTAATAAAACATATCCAATATTTGAAATTTTCATAAACAAAATCAACGTTAAATGTAATTATAGAAAAATAGGGAAACGAGCCCCAAACATCGGGGTGTCACTAAGTCACGAGCGTCTAAAACTATGAACTAAGATATATATAATTGTCTAACTGTCAATACAGTCCAAAGGAAGAATTAATAATAGGAGTAACAAGGTCTTGTGGACGCTAGCAACTACCTTGCAATATCCACAGATAGCCGGCCTGAACTCAACGATCGCCGCGCTCTAACTTACCTGGATCTGCACATGAAGTGCAGAGTGTAGTATGGGTACAACCGACTCAGTAGTAACAGAAATAACTAAGGAACTGAGTAGTAGTGACGAGCTAAGCATAACAATCCAATTATTTCTTTTCACAACTCAAGAATAAACAGGAGTAAGCAGGTAATTTCCATAAATCAACAAATGCTACAAAGAAATCAACAAGTAAATGCAGCAACAACAAAAGTAAATGAAACCTCACAGCAATTTCACTCCATCACTCAGCACTCAGCACTTAGCACTCAATACACACTCTCAATAGGTACATGCGCTCACTACTGGGGGTGTACAGTCTCCGGAGGGGCTCCTACAGCCCAAGCGCTAATCTGCACGGACAGCTCATGTGTTGCACGTACAACGCACGTGCCATAATATCAATATCTGTATGCACACAGTCAACTCACGTGCTACACGGACAACTTACGTGCTATGGTATCAATACCTGGATCCGCACGGACAACTCACATGCAATAATAAAATATCCCACAACAGGCCCTCGGCCTCACTCAGTCATGTACCTCTTCAGCCTCACAATTCACAACAAGTGAGGGAACACATCCCAAATCAAATATCACAGCATATCAGCAAAATAACAGAGACTAAGGTAAACATGTATAAGAATTTCTATGAATGAATGCAAATAATGTGCACATGAATAAAACCTAAGCATGATCTCTAGCATGAAGGCAATCAAGTTCAATAACATGAAAATACGTAACACACATAATGGCCATTAGGCCTCACAGTCTCACGGGTCGGACCAAGTCTCAATCCCTCGCGGTGTACACTCACACACCCGTCACCTAGAGTGGATATCACCTCCAAACAATCACATGATATAAATTCTCCAGGCTTATACCCTCAAAGCCAGGGTTAAAACTGTTACTTACCTTACCAGCATAAAATCTTACTGCGGGATGCCCTCATACCTCGACTCGGTCTCTAAAAGCTCCGAATCTAACCATAATCAGAATAATATTATCAACATAGGCCAGAGAATCGAATTCCACAAGAAAAACTACATAAATATGCCAAAAAATTGAAATCGGCAAAAACCCGGCCCAAAGGCCCACGTCTCGAAACCAGTCAAAAATGGCAGAATCCTCGTCCTCGTACTCTCCCGAGTCTAACCATATGAAATTCGTCAAAATCTGACTCCATTTGGTCCCTCAAATCCTCACTTGAAACTCTTCAAAACTCAAGCCCTAACTCCCTCAATTTTACTGTAAACTCCTTCCAATTTCATTGATAATCAGTGGAAAAATATCATAAACGCGCGTAATTAAACCCAAACGACTTACCTCAGTGATATCTCTCAATTCTCCATTCAAAACACTGCCTCAAAGCTCAAAATCATTCAACAATGGTGGAAAAAGGGCAAAAATTCGCGAAGTGGGCTTTATATAGCTTCTGCCCAGGGGTTTCGCACCTGCGGCCCCTTCTTCGCACCTGCGGACTCGCATCTGCTGCCAGGTGTGCACCTGCGTATTCCTCTTAACCGCTCCCTTTCCACACTTGCGACTGCCCTCTCGCACTTGCGGGCTCACAGGTGCGACTATGCCTCCGGACCTACGCTCCAAGCCCAGATGGCCAATCTCCGTATTTGCGATCGACTTCCGCATTTGCGACCATCGGACATGCGGCTCCCCATCTGCAGGTGCGGCCATACCAGAAGAATTACACCAGCAGATTTTCAGCAAATTCAAACTTCACAATTTCGATCCGTTAACCATCCGAAACACACTCGAGGCCCTCGGGACCTAAACCAATAATTCAAACAAGTCATATATCACTAGCCAAACTTAGTCGAACCTTTGGAACACCCAAAACAACACCAAACACCAAATCAACCTCGGATTCAAGCCTAGGAACTTCTAAACTTCCAAAATTCGCCAATGACGCCGAAACCTATCAAACCACGTCCGAATGACCTCAATTTTTGTACACACGTCACAAATGACATTAAAAACCTACTCCAACTTTCGGAATTCCATTCCGACCCCGATACCTAATTTTCCACTGCCGACCAAAATCGCCAAATTTCTAACTTTCGCCAATTCAAGCCTAATTCTACCACGGACCTCCAAATTACATTCCGGACACACTCCTAAGTCTAAAATCACTTAAAGAAGCTAAACGAATCATAAAAATCCAAATCCGAATTTGTTTATTTACAAGTCAACTCTCGGTTGACTTTTTTAACTTAGCTTTCTAACTAAGAGACTGTCTCATTTCACTCCAAAACCACTTCGAACCCAAACAACCAATTCAATAAAACTCAACACAGCTGAACAACACACAAAAAAGCAGAAATGGGGAAAACGAGGCTATAACTCTCGGAGCGACCGACCGGGTCGTTACAAAAAGTGATTAAATTTTGATTACTTTTGATACTGTGGCTATTTTTTAATTACCAATTATAAACCTGACTATTTTTCAATTTCACCCTAGTTATCCTGGTATTATTTTTTATTGACTATTTGGTATGTTGTATTCATTGTGGAATTGTCAACTTTACTACTTTATCCGAGGATAATTTATCCCAGGATTACTATTCCATCCTTTAGCAGTATAATATAACAAGTCATATTTTAAATCCTGGAATAATTTATTCCAGGATTAGTAACCAAACAAGGGATAAAGTTGTACTAAAATTTTATCCCAAAATTATTTTTGCTTATCCATCATGCCAAACGACCCTTACATCGAGCAACTCATAAAAGTCCACTTTAATATGTCTTCTTTCTTTTTTCCTTTTAACTTATTTTTGAAAGAATATCAGAAGTAACAACAACAATAACAAATTCGGTATAATCCCATAAGTAGGGCCTTGGGTGGATAGTGAGAATGCAGACCTTACCCCTATAGTGAATGAGAGAGGCTCATTTCAATAGACTCTTGGCACGAGGAAAGATGAAAATAGGGCGGTAGCAACAAACAGTAATGAGAACAAAATAAAAAGAAAATGAAGCGGAAGGAACAACATGTTGACAAAGAACAACAGAAGAACGAGAAGAATTTGAAGCCAGATTTCTTTAACAAGATTAGTAACTTAAGGTTGTAGAAAAGGATGAAGAACTTGCCTTGAATCTAACAACTTTGTATATATGTCCCATAAACAACACCTACAAATGAATATACAAATCAACTGCAGCTCAAAATACTGAAGCCACTTGAGTAATATCTTATCTCAGAGGCGGATCTAGGATTTAAATTTAATGGGTTCAGTCTTTAAGATTTTTAATATTAATCCCATTATATTTTAAAGTTGGTTTCATATCTACTCGTTATTGTAATTTTAATAAAAATTTATGTCCGTCTCAAAAGTTATGGGTTCAATTTGAACCCATCGGTATTATTCTACATCCGTCTTTGTCTGATCTAGACATTGCCATCAATCCAATCATACTTCATTTTGAAATCATTATAACTCAAAAACTTTTGACATTATTCCTAACCTGTTGAGTCGGCTATAACAATCTTCTATACCATTCTGGTCTAATAGCATATTTGGCCAAGCTTTTTTTGAGCGAAAAGTGTCTTTTTTGGGGTCAAAAGTACTTTTTTTTTTCAAAAATTGAGGTGTTTGGCCAAGCTTTTAGAAGGAAAAAAGTGTTTCGAGGAGAAGCAGAAGCAGTTTCTGAGAAGCAGAAAAAAGTAGCTTCTCCTCAAAAACATTTTTCTGAGAAGCACTTTTGAGAAAAATACACTTAGAAGCAGTTTTTAAAAGCTTGGCCAAACACTAATTACAGCTCAAAAGTATTTTTCAAATTAATTCACCAAAAGCACTTTTTTGAAAAGTACTTTTGAGAAAGCACTTCTCAAAATAAACTGATTTTAGAAGCTTGGCCAAACAGGCTATAATCCAGCTCATTTCATTCCACTAATTATGACTTATCATTAGTGTCACTGTGCTCAAGCTCTATCGTGGAAAAAATTCACATTAGAACAATTTGACTCCCTACTTTTCAATTTTATAGCCCAAATTTCAATTTACAACTAACTGACCCAAAAATAATGGGCTAAGATTCAACATCCAACTCTAACAAATTCTCCAAATTACTATTTAATTTTTAAAAACGATTGCTCAAGCTTTTAAGTTAATTTTTGAATCAGTAACTGTGACTCAAATATTAGTTCAACAAACCAAATCCATTTGGGTGGTGAAAATTAGATTTAACAAGCTTAAATATGTGGGTTTAAATTCTGAATTTGATTTTGTGAGAATTTTAGAGTGGGTGTAGTCTAAATTTGTTAGAAATAGTATAAGGAGGTTTTGAAGTCATTTAATAGAGATTTGGACTGGGTTGAACAAGAATTGCAACTGAAAATCGTGGAAGAAGCTCGTCTATAGACGCTTGTATAAAGGTGTATAATAATGTATAAGATATGTTTATACACTCATATACATTATTATACAAGATTATACATAATTATACAAAAAACTGACTTCGTCTTCTTCCTTGCGTCTTTTCTGAAATTTAATTCAAATCTTGCTCAAATCTATTCCAAATCACTTTAAATTTAAATTTTGAACTCCTTTTGATATTTTCAATCAATTGGAACAACACCCAATCCAAACAGCTAACAAACTCAAAAAATCCAATTTTCAAAAGCAAAGTTTTGTATGACCTCCAATGGTGGACTTCTACTCTTCAATTTTCTTACATTACAATCAGATGACACGGGGGGAGAAACAAAAAATACACGGTCCATTGAACCATATGTAGAAGATGTGAGAAGAAGTGAGAGTGAAAGCAATGGTTGTGAGAACAAAAATTTAACTCCATAACTTTTAGAAGCAATGGTTGTAAGAACACAGATTTTGAATTTGCTAGTGCTTTCAAAATATGCACAATATGGGCTAGGTCGGGTAAAACTTAAAAACACAGGCCATTTTTTGTTATGGTGTGAAGTCACACATATTTTCTTGTAATTCTTTCATTATTTTTCCATCTGCATAAGCTTTGGTGGTCAAAGTTATTTGATACTCATGCTAGTAGGAGGTAGCATGTACCTATTAGAATAGTCGAAATGCTCACAAGCTGGCTCGAACATCACCGCCATAAAATACCTTATTCCCCTCTATTGTTTAATTTAATTTAATATTTAAATTATTATTATAGGCGATTAAAATATAATTAAGTATAATTTAGATTAAACATTAACAATTATATTTTTTTAACATGCCTAATGAAGCATTTGTATATGGAAATATGCTATATGAACATCTTACCAAATTCAGTCTATGTTCTGCACTAGTCTCTGTAAAAGAACTAAAAACTAGTAATGGATATTTCATCTGCAAATGTTTAGCACTACTTGATTGTTATTTTGTATATATGAACTAGTCCCACAAATTGGACAAACTCAGTTCAAGAGCTTTAAAAACATCTACTAACAATAAAAAAAAAATTCCCTTCTAGTTTGTATACAGAATCAACTGAAAAAAGAAAATAGTTCAACAATCACAGGCAAAATTGGCCTTTTAACGTTAAGCTGTGAATACAGAGTATTGTGTGTTCAGAGGTCGTCACAATCATCAATAACTCAAAAGAATTTTTAATTGCAGCTTCTTATATTTTCTGTATGAGAAGAAGATACATCAAACTATTGTGATGCTTTATGCATTTCTGGTCCTCTCTTTTACCATAGTCTGAACAAATAGTTCTCCTGCTCGGTAGGAGGATCGAACCTGAAGAAAAAAACTTAGTCAAATCATAAAGGTTACAGAATTAGAGTAGTCAAAAGATGCCTGCAAACTTGACAAATGATAATTGATATGATTAAGAGCGAAAAAAGAGTTGGTTTTGATTCACCAGTCGGGAGTTCCACATTGAAAAACTAAAATCAAATGTCAAAAGCAGGCTATGATTATCTGAAGGTAATTGATAGTATTGTAAAATCTTACCAGGGGGCCACTCGCAACATAACGGAAGCCAATAGACTCTCCATAGTCCTTCCAAGAAGCAAACTTTTCGGGGGTAACATATTCTTTGACAGTAAGATGTAATGGCGTTGGCTGCACAAAGGAGAGATAACTTTGTTAAAGCCTATAGATATTTGCAAGGAGTTAACAAGTTTAAGCTGCTAGGAGAGACAAGAAGAGATACAGCATCAGTGGATCACAAAATTCAAACAACAAAAACAGATTAAATGGAGTCGTTTGAGAACACAAAAATGGCAAGACTGCAGAAACCAGTAGTCCATCTATAAGTAGTTAAGTAGGATTTGAACCAGTAAAGTTACTTTCTATCTAGAGGTTGAAAGCGGGTACTATTTGGCTCACCTGTAAATATTGACCGAGTGTCAAAATATCAACATCTATGGCCCTTAGATCAGCCATGGCTTCCTTCAGCTCATCATCAGTTTCACCAAGTCCCAACATTATAGAAGTTTTTGTAATCATCCCTTCCTTATCGAGTTTTGCATGTTTAAGGACAGATAGACTTTGTTCATACCTGCATCATACAATATGAAATTAATTAGCATCTCATATTAGTATACCATCACCTGACGGCACACTGATTATCATTATCATTATTACTATTCTACGAACAAGTAGCACACAAGTTTATCATGATATGCAGTCAATTCATGAATTCACAAACAACTTTGTACCAGTTTAGTGCTCAAGAATTAACATTTTCACACTTCATATCGAATTAAACTTTTTATTTGGAGTAGGACTATAATTTTGGCACATACAATCACATTCATCCAATAGGACTAGCTTGACTTAGTGCAAAATTTAGTTTTCAGATTTAATTTTGCATTTCCATTATGTTCATCCTTCAGACTAAATGATGATTGTTTGATCTATGGTATATTCAGTTTATATGACATATTTGCTTTCTAGACTTGGACTGATATCAGTATACATTCCCTCTAACATATAACCAGGTTAAGTCATTGGCTTGAGCAAAATAAAGAAACTGCTTCATTTGTAAATATGCACCAACTCCATTTTAGAAAACACGCCCACATGCACACAAACACAGAGATAGAGATGGATAGATGGAGGGGGGGAGAGAGGGAGAGAGAGAGCAGAACGTGCATTATTCTATTAGTTAAGACTGGAGTTTCCTCTTTTTTATCAGGAACAACATTGGGAGAGGTAAGCTGATAGTCAATTTCCTCGTTAAACCATTTAGGATCTTTTTTTCTTTGACATGCTTGGAAACAATAGCACAGTGCTCAATGAAAAGAGAGCAAGGTCAAAAAGAAGAGACTTCCAACAGTTTGATGATTCTCATTGAGTCTTGTTTGGAAAACCAGTCATTCTAGAAGTTCTAATTCGCAGAACTTTACGCTTCCTAAACTTTGAGCTATCTGTCCTATTCAAAATGGCCACTCAGCAACCTGAAAGTAACTAAATTGAAACTCCAAAACTTTGAGCAGACAGAACCTACATTCTTTAGCCCCCTCCTACCCCTTAAGACAGTAAACTTGCAAGTGCTATTTCTTAATAGATGTTTAACTCGTCAAATGGTACAGTAAAGGTATATTGAACAATATTTCAGTTCAGAATAAATACATGTAGTCTCTTAACATCGGGCCAAACCCACTGGCTGTATAGAAAAGCTGTAAATAATAAAAAATAGAA
Source organism: Nicotiana knightiana (assembly GCA_005239525.1). Lineage (NCBI taxonomy): Eukaryota > Viridiplantae > Streptophyta > Magnoliopsida > Solanales > Solanaceae > Nicotiana > Nicotiana knightiana. The sequence continues at coordinate 96,024 of ML393903.1, forward strand.
GCACTCATAGCACAAAACTGAGAAGAAAATAGAGTTTTCTAGAACGTACCCTGCCCTAGGATCTCTAACAATACGTTGAAGTCGTTTCACAGTTTCAATGTTGTGTGCAAAAACGTCTAATCCAGAGTGAACTAGAGTAGACACAGCACTTAGATCACCGCGGAAATCAGAAGTTAAACACTCCACCATGATATCAGGCTTGAGCAACTGTGAAAGTAAGATAAGCACAAATCCAGTTAGTTTCACTTGATACAATCATGTACCATATATAACCAGATACACTTGACAAAAGACAAAATACACTAGGCTTAGTAATAACAATGAACTCCGAACCTTCATGGCTTTGACTGTTTCGGCAAAGTGGCCACTACCTCCATCAGGTAAATCATCGCGATCAACACTAGTCAAGACAATGTAATCCACACTGCAGAAGGAAATCAAGGAACTCTTATTCCAACCACTCATATACGAAGTGTAATATAGAAAACATAAGCTTCTTCATAGCAATTTGATTAGCATTTGAAACTTGAAAGTGCTTCAACTTGGCAAAACCCAAGCAGGATTTTCTGTATATATCTGTTCATTCAGTATTTCTTCCATCAGACACCTGACTCAGAGTTTGTTTCATATTAGTACCACATTTCTATTGCATGGCGGTTTGATAAAATTCAGACACAAAGCAGATGAATTATGCTACTCATTACCAAATACCACTTGTTAAACGATCCCTCAATCAGCTAAGACTCAATCGAAAGCTAGTTAAAATCGGTTATATGAACCGTATATATCTATTCCGCTCTATCAAAGCCCATTTCATTCAAATACCAAGAAAGTTGTGTAAAGATAGAAAATAGAGATCATTTAAATTCCATACTTAGACTACCCTAATATACTATGTGAGAATCCAATCCAAAACCTTAAATTCCTCCGTAAGTCCTTATACAACAACAATCATATAACTCAACATCCTCCCACATATTTAACACAAGTTTGGAATAACATGTTAACTTTAAAATGCAGACTTACGAACGTGAACATTTTTTCTGAAGGTTGGCTCATTAGGCTTATATTTCCTTACAAGTCTATCCCAAAAAGAACGACATATTTCTACATTTAAACACAATTTAACTTAAAACTCTCCATTTTACCCTTAATATGAAGCTTTTATATCCCCACAAATGTTATGACATGTTTAAGACCACATGTTTCGAAAGTCTTCCTTTCTTTCTTAAACTCCATGTACAGTCAAACTATAACAAACAAATTTTAAACTAAGGTAATACTTACTAACCAAACACCTCCATTTGTTCCAATTTATGTGATACTATTTCCTCATTAGTTCGTTCCGAAAAGAATGACACTCCTATATTTGGAAATAATTAACTTTACATTTATCATTTTACCCTTAACGAGAAATTGTCATATACACACACAAATGTTATGACACTTTCAAAATCACAAGTACAAAAAGGTTTCTTTTCTTTTTTAAAGTCATCAAACACTGCCACATAAATTTAGACCGAGGGAATATTTACTAACCAAACTAATATAAGCTCGCAAAATTTAACAAAGAGAAAAAACAATAAAATTTACCCCCAAGAGGCAATAGCCTTAGCAGTGTTAACAGGCTCCAAAGGATCAGGAGGAGCAGGATTTCTACTAGTCTTAACAGCACAAAATCTGCAGCCACGTGTACACGTATCTCCCAACAACATAATTGTAGCAGTAGCAATACCATCTCCACCACCATTCCAACATTCTCCAATATTTGGACACTGAGCTTCTTCACATACTGTGTTAAGTTTAAGCCCAGATAATGTTTCCTTCACTTCTTCATATTTTTCTCCTTGTGGGGCTTTTTGTCTTAACCAGCTTGGTTTCTTCACTGTCGGGTCTCGACCCGTAAACGGACCCATTCCGCCCGGATACGGTGGTGACGCATTTGTGGGTGGTGACGCATTTGTGGGTGGTGATTTGGGTTTCAATTCCAGTGATTCACATCTAATGGTATATTTGCCCCTTTGTTTTGGTAGTGAAAAAAGTGCGGAATTTGGTGAAATGGGGTTGTGTTTGTTGATGGGTTTATGAAGAGGAAAGTGTAAAGGAGAAGATGAAGAAGACATTGGAAAAATTTCAAGATTTTTAAGGTACGAACAGAAATTCTAATTAAAGTGAGAAATGTAGAGAGAAGAAGAAGAAGAGAGTTGAAGGAAAGATATGCTGAAAATGGCGGATTTAATTTTGGGATTCTCCATTGAAGTATCCGCCTGCAATTTTTGTTAGGTTAGCAATTCAGGAAAGTGGTTATTAGAGGTTGTTTTTTATTTTTATTTTTATTTTTCCTTTTTTATTTTTTTTAAATACCTTTTAAATTTTATTCTAGTACCCCCTCCATCTCAAAAAAATAATTTTTTTATTACTAATATTAATTTATATATAGGTTTTACTTATTTAATTTTATTTCATAAAACTTAAAAAATCTATATCTAAACTCACATCGAAATTTAATTATTTTGACCCCTATGCTCTGAAAAGGTTTAACCAAATTGAAAAGGAGTATAATTTTTTTCTTATGTCAAAATATATAGGTCACGTGTTTGTATGGCTAAAATTACCCTAAATATATATGGACCAAATCAATATTAAGAAACCCGAAGGCAACCACATGTCATCAACATGATATAATAATTTGGCTTTAAAAGGTCGATGTCATGAGATCACAACACAGTGTCGACGAGGTCGAGGTGACTCGACATTTGATGGAGTCAAGGACGGGGATTCCCTTTACTGGAGCAGTAACGACTGGTTTTAGATATATGGTTCCCTAGAAAATATTCCTCCCAATTGTACTTTTTGGGATTTTGTGGTCTATGTACCCTTATATACGGAAAAAGCCTAAAAATACCACTCAACTTTCAGAAATGGTCTATCCATGCCATCCGTTAAAAAAATGCTCATTTCATGCCACTGCCGTTACACCTTTGTCTCACCTATGCCACTCACCATTAATTTTTAAAAAAAATAAAATTGTGCCGTTAGTTCAATAATGGCATATGTGAGCCAAATGTGTAACGACAGTGGCATGAAATGAGCATTTTTTTTAACGGATGGTATGGATAGGCCATTTCCGAAAGTTGAGTGGCATTTTTAGGCTTTTTCCCTAAATAAAAAGACATATAGTTATATAGGGGATGAGACACTCGTTGTAAAAAATAACATATTGATATTCTCTGAAGATTCTTGTTTTATCGTACGCATACAAAAGACACCTTTCTCTTGAGATCTTTATCTATCTTTTCTCCCATCGATTCAAAGAGGATCTGAATATTCAAAGGCTAATCATCACCTATCTTTGTCAGAAGAAATATTAAAGAATCTCACCATTTTCGGTCCACTCACATGCATTTATTTACATAAAATATAATTCATTATTATTTAATGTTGTTTAATGTTACCTCCTTTATTACTGGATCATTGAATATAGTATTATTTGTTGCCACTTATTGCTACTCAAACAGTCCGTGATATATCGCTACAAAATCGGCTAATTTATCTTTTGGATATTAATATTGGCTAACATTAACTCTATTTTATTAGAAAATCTGATTGTTTAAATCTAGATCTAAATTTTGGGTCAAACAGGGTTCGAGCTGTAAAATGAGCCATTGATATTTGCACTAGTGGAAGTTGCCTATATCACACCCTCTTGAGATGCGGTCTTTCGCCGAACCATGCATGAACATGAAATGCTTTATGTATCGGTACTGCCCTTTCACGTCAAAAAATTACTCGCATTCGATATTAATGCAAGATATTATACACGTCTCAAAAAATATATATTAGTTAGTTATGTTTCTATATTATTGATTTAATTTATAACTCCTAAAGTTAAATTACTCAGATTTTATTTAAGAACCAATTTTTAAAATGTTCGAAACTGATAAATAATTAGGTGACATTCCTTGTACGGATATTATGGACATCATCAAACTTTGCATTTTTTTATGTCAGACGGGTAAAACTAACATTACAAATCGATTTAACAATTATTATATTAGTTAAATCGGTTTTATTGGAAAGTTCAGCAAGTAAAGAGATTCCTCAAATTCTTAGAATAATTTATTGGAAAATTTGATAAAATATTGTTTCTTAGATTAATATGCTTTTATACCTTTTTGGAAGAAATTATGCATAAGTTTGCATAATAATATAATATTTTTGTGATTCATTACAAATGATATTTTAGTTATATGGTCTATTCATTAAAAATTAGAAAAAAAATAGCATATAAAATTAATAAAACAACATGAGATCTTTGTACTATCATCTTCTTCTATTCAAACTGTAACTGATTATAGAAAATCATTTTCTCATGTTAGTAAGAAGCTATAGAAAGTAAAATAAGTACTCTTAATAAAGAATAATGTTCTATAATTTGACTAAGCAATTTTCTCCTTATTCAAGCATTCCCTGAATTTGACCTTTGCCTTATTTGAGCCGATTGTGTGAATAATATTGCAACACTCGCATCGATCCATCTGAAAATAAGAAATAAAAATTACATTAAATATATATTGATTTTCTTTTTATTACAAAGAAAAGAATCTTTAGTTTTATCACTTACTCAGAAATATGCAAGTTATAATATATTCATTTTTATTTTTTCCCCTTTATCTAACATGATAAAAATAATTTTACGGCTTTATTTTTTTATAGCGTATGAAGTCTAGCGACTGAAAATAAAATTAATGAAAAATCAAAAATAAGATTAAACTTACTCGTGTACGTTTTGTTCTAGGAGAGTAGACTTGAATCCTGTTGACATAGTTTGCCGGATGGTTGCCGCCGATCGGACATCCCGACAACCGCCGTACCGCCGACCGAGAGTAGGTTGCCCAAATTTCATTTTTATTCCATGTTTCTCCAATAGATTTTAGGAAAAAAACATGGGGAGTTTCGCAAGAATCATTTGCAGACGACCTAGTATTAAACATGTAATAAGGAGGATTCTCTGGTTTGTTATTCCAAGCTTCAAATGTTTCAATAGGGTATTGTAAATAACTTCTGGGCATAATTTTCTCGTAAATATGAACTGAATATCCCCATGATATTGAAAATGACCAATTACTAGGTTTGTGGTAGCATATGGTTTGTTGTAACATACGAGATTGATCGAATTTTGCTGCTTTCATAAGTTGTTTTGTTGATTCTATACGATCCATCGATGGAAAAATTGGTGCTACGGCATCAAAATGGTGAAGGGACATTAATGGTACTTTTGGATGCGATGACAATAAACCTGAAATGTCACCGTGCAAATCGATCTGCAACAAAAGAAATGGAGAAATTTAGGAAATTGAAATATATACAATTTAATAATAATATGGGTCTCCAACTACAAATTATTCACAAATAAATAACTTTTTTATTTGATAACTGTAATGTCCATTTCACAAATAAATATAGGTAGTGAATTCTCCTCTAGGCTTAGAAACTAATGGTGGTAAATGGACATCGAGACTCCAAAAGTTAATCTATAAAGTGAGGATTGTCCAAAACTATATAAAAAGATCAAAGACCTCAAATCCCTCCTACGTGAGACAATTCAACAAATGACTCAAAAACTATATAAAGCCTTGGATGGTATAATTGGCAAAATATCGGTAGTTACTCTTTTCGTTTCAAAATAATTGTCCTGTCCTCTTCTTTTTCAACAGTCGGACAAAATAGTTGAAGCGTTTCAACATTTGAAGTCATGTTAATTTTAATTTAATGTACGCGTTTAAGTTATTTATATAGTATTATAAGTAAATCTCTAGTATAAGCATTATCTGTAAAAAATAGGAGTAATTAATTATGATAAGTTAAACTCCTTACATAACTAGTGTAAGCGTACAATCAAGGGTTAGTGGTAGGATGGATAAAATTGCACCATTCTTAACTAAAGGTCTTAAATTCGAGCTCAATTAGCTTTCCGACCCTTTTAATAAGCCTTAGGGGGCACGAGTCCGAATTAGCTAGGGATCCCTATGCGGATACCGGAAGGTGGAAAAGACACATAAAAATGATGTCAGATAGCCACTTTAAAGGACTAGGTGCTATTTAGGAATTAGTCAATGTATTTTGAATTTTATTTTTTCAGTTTAATTTTTTGGGACACAAATGTCCTACTAACAGCTATGAAATTAAGAATTTTAGTTTAGGACAAAATAAATACGGTTACTCCGTAAACAGCAGCCATAAAAATGGTTGTTTGTGCACTTCCACCAAACAAAAAGGAAAACACTAGAAGCCATTATATCTTTCTCTTTTCTGCCTTTTTTTCTTTTTTTGGTTTTTCTTTGGTGAAGATGTGGAGTTTTCTTGAACATTGAAGAAGAAAACATACCTGATGAAGACCTTTAAGGGGAGAAAAACTAACTCCAAGATCTACAATACAAGCCATAGTAATTTGATCAGCAGATCTCAAAAATGGATATCTCCTTAAACAACTTTCCATATCTTCAGCCAATGCTTTTGCCAAAGGGTAACTCAAAATAAATCCAGCACCACCAAAACCTTGACTAAAAGAATACCAAAAATTTGACAAAATATACTCAGATTGACCACCAAAATAATAATACTGTGTATGATCATACTGCGCGAGAACATCAACCATATTATCCACGAAAAATATCGAGTCGTCGTCTCCCATAACTACCCATCTCACACCTTCATGTTCTTCTCTAAACAATTCCATGATGCCATGTACCATTCTAGCCATAATTGGTGCAGCATGTTGAGTTTCTTGAACTAATTTTGTAATATCATCTGATATTTTATAAGGTGGTGAATTTTTAGACCATGGTAATAAACTCCACTTAGGTTTCTCATCAAGAAATAAATAACCCCTTGTTATTTTTGGCCTCCACCAAGATTCAATATAAGATTTCCTATAATGCCATGCTTTTTCAGAACCAAGAAGTCCAAAAACTAAATGGCTAAGATTTGTGGGGTTTGTGTCATTTGAGGAAATGAAGTGAGAAATAGTAACAGTGGGATTCGGATTTGGATTTGTCAGTCTTGAATTTGATGATTCTAAGAACCCAGACGGTGAACAATTAGGATCTTTGAAAATGAAAATTGAAGCCAAGTAAAGAACTATACCTGAAAATAGAACAACTTTGCAAAGACCAGACACAAAATACTTGTCAAATAAAGAAACAAAATTCTCTTTCACTGTATTGAATTTAGAAGCAAATAAAGATAACATTTTTTTCTTGTTTTTGAAAGAATGAATTCTGAAGCAAAATGAAACTTTCTATGTCACTTTAGAATATAAAGATCAAGGCTAGCTGCTAGAAATAAATTGTTTACTATGTTTCATATAATATATCATATTATTTTATTAACTCTATAAGAGGTTGCTTCCAAGAATTTGTATGTTGACTGATTTTGCCAACTTGGAAATATAAGAATAATTTAATTTCTTGAAGTATTTTACAAGGAAATATATGGAATATTGTGATACTAGTTTCCAAATCCTACTGATAACTGATTATTTGTAATCCAATGGCATATTCTTGAAAGGTAACTAAAAAAGCCATATCAAGGAAAATAATGATACAGTCAAACCTCTCTATAACAACCTCATTTGTTCCGAAATTTTTTTGGCTGCTATAGTGAAGTATTATTATAGAGAACATATATTATACTATAATATAATATTCAGTTCCAAGAAATACTCAGCTTTTATAGTGAATGACTATTATATAAGGATTCTGTAATATAGAGGTTTTGAGCACAAGTAATTTTCATTAGAGCAGGTAAATAAAAATATATATAAACATATAATACATTAAATAGATATATACATGGTAGGGAAAATGCAAATATTTACATGCAATACAAGAGTAGCAATTAGTGATAGTTTATTTAAAATATTTATTTATTAGTAATAGTTTTATAAAAATTCAGTGGTCAAAATATTACAACCAGAATAGCTAGTGAGGAAAATGTGTCTTATCCAATATATGAATAAAGTGAGAAGCCTTTGTGAAAGTCATTGATATTGACATTAATATAAAGTGAAAAATACGCCAAATTAACTAGACAAGTTGGGCTGCTATTATTGGCACTACGTACAAGAATTTTTTAGAGGTGATAATCTACAATGATTTATGTCGTATAGAAATATCACACTCTAGGAAATAATTACTTATACTCTATTACTCCAAAAAATAAATAAAAATTGATATTTAATTTGGAAAGAAAAAGAAAAGGAATAGAAGAGATTTTTAATCCAAAATTTTTTTGCCCCTAGTTAACTCCTTCATTTTCAAGAAAACAATTTATGATAGAGACTGAAAAAAATATTTACCTCGCACATAATATTTATAACAGACTAATCAATTTAACTATAAGAGTTACAAATTACATCTTTTGTAAGATTAACACGTGCATTAGGCGTAGAATCGAATACCACTGAATTCTGTTATTAATTCATCACATACTTAAATATTTTCATTGACCTTTAAAAATTCGACGATAAGAAATGTCCTAGTATAATCAATTGCGATTAAGAGAATATAGATGCATAATAAAGAAAAGAAAAATATGCAAAAATAATTATAGTTCCATTAATCCTAAAAAGAAAAGAAACTATAGAATAAGATAAATAATGAATGGAGTTAAATAATTTGGGTTTTGTAATTCTTAATTTGCACGTTAAAAGCAACTTTTTTGAATTCTGATCACTGACCCGCAGTAGAAGGATCTGAGAATCAGAATTCAGTCAAATCTCATCCTATTTATTAGTAATTTTTTTGATTTATTTATTAATCAGATATAGATGTTTGACTTTAGCATTAAGACGATTTCAAGAATATTAATCAATATATGACGTAGCAGTTTATTAAAGTGGGCATCTTAGATGCCGAGTTGGCTGAAAACGATATATTATTTTCTTGTTATTAAAAAGTTAACTTAAATAACTAACAGTTCACTAAATCGATTAAGCTAAAAATAATCAGCGATGTCATATATATAACCGTATATGATTGATGTATAGATTATAACATATGCATACCAACTAAGAAACGTAAACAACTAATCTAATTGATTCTTCTTTTTTTTTTTATTCTCAATCGCTTTCAATATATGCTTAAGAAAAAAAAAAAAGGATGATAGAATATTCCAGTTAGGGATTTTCCGTGGGGCCAACACAAAAGAGACCAAGACAAAGAAATTAAGTAGGCGTTTGGACATAAGGATTGTAAAATTTCGAAAAAGAGGTGAATTTCTTTTTAAAAGTAAAAATAGTATTTGAAAATTAGAGTTATGTTTGAATATGAATATAATTTTGGGTTGTTTTTGAAGTTTTGTGAGTGATATGAGTGAAAATTTTGAAAAAATAACTTTTTGAAGCTTTTCAAAATTTCAAAATTCATCTTCAAGTTTTAACGGGATGACTTAATCCTTAGAATTAGAAGGAGAGAAAAAGTACACGACAAAAATACAGAGCTAACCTCAGCAATGGAGGAAGGAAGAACAAGACTACTAAAAGTACTCCACAGACAAGAGTGCCGACTAAATAGAAAATATGGTATGGCAAAAATTTTAATAAGCGAGTGAATACCCGGTAGCATTGATTGAATGAAGAAGCTCATTAGCTCGCCTTTGACTCTAGTCTTTCATTTAACTCGCTACTTTGTCAATTTCTCAGTTCCTCGTGAGTTTGGCACGCACATCTACATCGTTTCTGTTTATTGTGAAAATTACAAACTTTATAGCCAAACACTAAATCGAAAAAAAAGTGAAAAAAATTCTTATATCCAAAAGGGCTCCAATATATATATTATTTTTCTCCCTCTCTCTCCTCCTTTCTTTCCTCTTTCCCCGGTTTTTTCCTCCCCTGCTCTTATCTTTTTCCTAATTAATTACATGCTAAGACGATGAGGAAGAGTAGATTCCTTGGTATTGTCAACAACTCGAGATGTGATTTTCTTCTTCACTACATCACCACCATCAGATTTCCCATTTGAAGTTGAATCTTTCACCTTGAAACACCTTAGTCTTTTTCTATTTCCCCACTCTAACTTATTCATTTTTTTTTTGTTCTATCTGTGACACCCATAAAATTAAAGAAAGGCGAAAAATTATTTACGAAAAAAAAAAGATTTTCAGCTGGATACCGATGGATTGTGGACGGAGTTTGGGGCTGAGAAACTTAAAGAGTCTGTTACCTTTTTTCTCATTGTATTTCAATGTATCTCGTTGTATTCTATGTATTTCGTTGTATTCACTGTCTTTTTTTCGTTATATTTCAATGTATCTCGTTGTATTCCATGTATTTCATTTGTATTCACTGTATCACTGTATTCCATGATGTATCTGCAATATGTATTCATATGTTTCACTGTATTTAATGTATTTTTATGTATTTAACTGTATTCAATGTAAGTATATAATTTCAATATATAAATCTATTTATAAAGATACCACTAAAAAGTATTTTAGTAAAGATACCACTAAAAAAAAGGAAAGATGGACTGAATCTCTGAAGATTGCTTTGTTTTTGGGGTGTTTTGTCGGTTGAGAATCTTTTCTATAACTGAAAATACAAATTTTGTGTGTTATAATTGAGTTTGTTGAGTTATATTAGGAGTATATCGCGTTAATTGATTCACTTACCGTTTTTAAACAACTGAAGACCTTTTTTTCGCAAATTCCATTACTGTATTCACGAATACAACTCGTGAATACATTCGAATATATTATCTACTTAACTGGACTCCCTTGTTTTTTACCGAGTTTTGCTACTGTATTTATGAATACAATAGCAAAAATACATCGAATACAATCTATAAAGACTGAAAACATAGCTATATGAAGTAATTAGTAAGTGTATATATAGCAAGCTAATAATCACCGACACATAGTAATTTCTGAAAATTTCTTTTTTTTTGTTTAAGTGATTGGGTGGATTGCCATTTGGGTTAATTACTCAAATAATTCAAACAAATTTTAAGCCATCCCACCTGAATTGGGGCCATGAGATCCAGACGAACCCACAAATTTGGGCCTAAATTACGGTTCTAAAAAGACGAGCTACCCTACTTCGGGGCTTTTGCATCCGTACCCATTTTTGTACCACGTTTTAATTTATACCTGCTTTATAAAAAAAATTACATCCGTACCTGCTTTTGCGCATAACTTCAGCATGCGGGGCTGAAGTAGCAAAGGCAATCACGCAAAACTTCAATTTTCTAGTAGACGGCTTACGAACTTCAGATCTCGAGTTAAAGTTGTTGTTTTGTAACTGGGGAACTTCAGCATACGGGGATGAAGTTCTCCAGTTATATAAACAAAAACTTCAGCATACGGGGCTGAAGTTCCCCAGTTATAAAGACAAAACTTCAGCATAATGGGCTGAAGTTCCCTAGTTTACAAAGACGAAACTTCAGCTCTAGAGCTGAAGTTCTCTAGAGCTGAAGTTTTGTCTTTGTAATTGTCTTTATAACTTGGGAACTAAAGCTGAAGTTTGTAACAGGGAAACTTCAGCTCTAGAGCTGAAGTTTTGTCTTTGTAACTGGGTGAGAATGATATATTGTGGTCAGAGTGGTGGGGATAGTGGGTGGTGATGGTCGATAATGGTGGCGGCTATGATTGAGGATGATGGTGTCGTGGTGGAGGTGGATGTGGTGGTGGTGGTGGGTGTGGGGGTGTGGGGGGTAGTGGTGGTTGAGTATGGTGGTGGTGGTGGCATGGTGGTAGTTGATAATGGCATGCGGTGGCGGAAGATAACAATGAATACCTGATAGCATCTTAATGAAATTAAGTCTCTGTTATGGATCTTAATCATACAGACCTATTCAGACCCACTAAGTGGTTGTGAATTAAAAAAAACAAACACACTTAATGATTAAAATCTGAATAATTAAGATTCAGAATTTAAAAACAAACGCACTTAATGTCTAAGATATGAATAATTAAGATTCAGACCTCCATTAAGTGCAAACAAATGAGGCCTTAGTGACTTCTATATATATTATATATCTTTAAAATTAACTACCACTCACTGTAAATATGATTTTGAGCATCCATTATTTTGATTAATTTACTAATTGAAAACTATATGTTATTCTATAGATTACTGTCAGAGTTTGTCCATTATTTGTACATATTTCTTCAAGGTCACAAAAGATGGTTCTTGCTATGAAAGACTGCCCAATCAAGTGCCATGAAAATTTGATTTTGGTAGTAAAAGATATGAGTATGACCATTAAAATCAATTTGTATGTTACACTCACTGGGTAATTTTTAAATTTTTATTTATTTCCTAGAAGGAGTGATTTGACTTATGTGCTGCTTTTAACTTAACATTAGTTTTAGGAGTGATTTTCTTCTCATTTGGAAAGGTGAAACTAGAATCTCTATGCCATAAGTTTTCTCTATTGGAGATGGCAAATATAGTTGATAAAAAATTAGTAAAAAAAATTGTTACTCACATGTTTCTTTGTATAAGTTTAGGTGAGGATTGTTCAGTCTATGTGTTTCTATATTGGTTGTGTGATGACACAAAGGGTCATTTTATGAATTAAAATTTTATTCCGGGCTCGTTAACCTTAAAAATATTATTTTATTTATTTCGATTTGTGTGCGTAGTCCGAGATTAAATCCAAAAAGCTTTTATGTGAAAATATATGAAATAATAATTTTTGAGAGTTAAAGTTGATTTTAGTTGACTTGGGTCAATGTTTTGAGTAACGGATCCGGACCAATGTTCCGATGGTCTCGGGAGGTCCGTAGTAAAATATGGGACTTGGACGTATGCCCGAAAATAAATTCCGAGGTTCCTAACTCGAGAAATGAATTTTCGATTAAAAATTGTTAAACTGAAACTTAAAGGAATTAAAGAAATTGATTATTGTTTGAACTCGTTGGTATCGGGCCCGTATTTTGATTTTGGAGCCCGGTACAGGTTTACTATAATATTTAATTCATTCTGTGAAGTTTGGTGAGAATCAGAGTTGATTTGACGTGATTCGGACATCTGGTTGAAAAGATAGTAATTTTGAAGTGTTCTTGAGAAAATCATCAGTTTTGATGCTAAATCTGTAGTTTCAGGTGTTATTATGATGATTTGATCGCACGAGCAAGTCCGTATGATGTTTTTAAGCTTGCGTGTTTGGTTTGGATCCCCGAGGGCTCGGGTGAGTTTCGGATAGGCTACGGAGTGTTTAGAACTTAAAAAAAACATAGCTGGTGTCTGATGCAGGCCTCTGATCTCGCAATTGCGAGATCAGGCTTCGCAAATGCGAGCATAGCAGGCCTGGTAATTGCGAAGAAGCCTGGGCAAGTTTGGTTCTCGCAAATGCGAGATTTGCTTCGCATTTGCGAAGAGTGTCTAGGGGAGGCCATGATCGCAAATGCGACCTCCTACCTGCAAATGTGATGGGCCAGTAGCCGCAAATGCGACATATTTTTCGCAAATGCGAAGGCAGCATGTAATAACCCGGTCGGTCATTTTGAGAGTCAGCGCCCTGATCCCCTAATAACCGCTTTTCCCATGTCTATTTATGTTATTGGAACTTGTCGGAGCGTTGAGTGATGAAATCCGGAGTGATTTTGGACACATAATCCATAAATGTGGAATTTATCTTTAGAAATATGGCTGTAGCTAGATTTGTGTGAAGACGGATCCGGAATGGAATTCTGTCGACTCTATTAGCTCCGTTAGGTGGTTTTGGGGTTAAAAGTATGTTCAGAATGTGTTTTCAAGGTAGGTTGTAGATTTAGGCTTGAAATTGGCGAAAGTTAAAATTTCGGCGATTTCGGTCGATAGGTGAAATTTTGATATCGGACTCGGAATGGAATTCCGAAAGTGACACCAGGTGTGTATTGCCAATTGTGACCTGTGTGCAAAATTTGAGGTCATTCGGATGAGTTTTGACATGTTTCGGCATCAGATGTGAATTCTAGAAGTTTCATAAGTTCTTAGGCTTGAGTCTATGCATAATTGATAATTTTGATGTTATGAGATGTGTTTTTAAGACTCGACCAAGTTTGAACAAGGTATTAGGGTCAATTTGTAGGTTTGGTCGAGCTCCCGGGGGCCTCGGGGTTGTTTCGGATGCCCAATGGGTGAATTTGGAACCTTAAGAGCAGCTGAACCATTTCTGGTTCTGGTGTCTCGCACCTGCGATGGTTTTTCCGCATGTGCGGACACGCAGGTGCGAAGGTGGTGCATGCAAGTGCGGACGTAGCCTAGGCTGGCACGACTCGCAGGCGCGGAAGAGTATTCGCAGATGCGGAGTCGCACCTGCGACCCCAGGTCTTTTAATGAGTTTTCGCACCTGCGATTGTGTTTCCGCATGTGCGATCCCAGTATCGCAAGTGCGAAATACCTGGGCTGGTTATACCAAAATCCGAGGGTTTGAAATTCATAACTCTAAAATCAATTGAGAGCTCGGGATTTTGCGATTTTTAGTGGAATTTGAAGAGGAGAATCATAGGTAACGTTTTCTAACCTTAATCCATTTGTATATCAATAATCTCTATCAGTTTCCTCGATCTAATCAATGAAATTGGATGAGAAATCATGAAATTAGGATGAAACTTTCCCAAGTAGAAATATGAGGATTTAGGGAGATTTAGACGTCAGATTTTGTTAATTCCATTTCGAGTGAGTTCATGAGCGAATGGGTGTTCAGAAAATATAAATTTTTACCCGATTCTGAGACGTGGGTCTGGGAGACTTTTTGGGTGAATTTCCAAATTTGTATTTCGGACGGTTATTATATTATATTTGTTTCCTAGAAATTGCTCATGCACTTGTGGCACCGAGCTCTGGGATGTATATGGGATTAGTTATTATTGAAAAGTAGTTAAAGGCATTGTCATTTACTCGGTGAAGTTCATTATGTATTGCTAAATGTAAGGAAAAGAAATGATTTTAAAGATACTAAAATGAAAACTTAATTAACTATTTAGTGTTGGCTTGCCTGACCGTGGTGTCCGGCGCCATCACGACCTTTAATGGATTTCGTTCGTGACAAAATCATCCCAAAATCAATAAGAATTCTCTCTCTATATTGCTTTGTAATACTCTTCTTCTTCTCTTATTGTTTTATAACAGATAATTAATTTTAAATGTAATTAAAAATAATTTAATATTTATTAGAAAATTATGATTTTTGAATTCATTTAAAGTAAAAAAAGCTTTTTATTATTTCGTTAAAAAATCTATCGACATTTTTAATAGTTGTTATTTTGTATTATACCTAAAATAAAATTATTTTTTTCTCGCTTTATTTTCAAATTAGAATTATGACTCTTATTTTATAGTTAAATTTTTCATAAGAGAATATATATATAATTTACTCTATTGCTTGAATTTTTTTATTTTTTGATATCTTTCTTTTTAAATCCTATTTATCTACTTTTCATGCGCTATGTGGATTCAAATATAGCGCCTTTTTAAAGGGCGTTATACCTTAACGGGCAAACAGCCGTTAAGGTATATCGCCTTTTAAAAAAACGTTATATATAAAAAGGTCATTATTTTTTTTCCCACCAATTTTAATTATTTAAGTCCAAAAGAAGCACATTTTAATTCCGGACTCGAGAAAAAGATACTAAATCAGGATAGCTATTCATTTCTTTTAAAAAGAAGATGCCCTCTCCACTAATTCTTAGCAGACATATTCTTCTTCCCTTTTTTCTCACTCTATATAAGGGACACTGTTGGCAGCATTAGAAAAGTAAAAGATAGAAAATTCTGCATTTTTGAAAGAGAAATGATTTTGGCACTGATTTTTGCTGCTCTTGAGTGTTCATTTGCTGGTGGATTTGCTGCATAAGTTGATTGCTATTTCTTCTATCTCTGCATTTATTTCAAGGTTAGATACACAGCTATGCACTTGTACGGTTTTGCTATTTCTATGAATGAAATTCAAGCGTAGTGTTGTTTTGGTTAATTGTTTATATATATGTTTTAGCTTTTGTTTGATCCAATAGTTTAGGTTTGTGTTGTATACAACTTTTACTTCAAAGTAATGTTTCTTGCTTTCTTTTCTGGGCGGTTGCAATGGTGAATTTTCAACACTTCTGTAGAAGTACCTCACATTAGTCTTGAAATAATTTGGCTAACTTACAAACGTTCGTAGGATGAGTTAGGCGCGTTCTAATATATTATCGTGGTTATGTACATGTTCGCGTGACATAATTACGATTCTAAAACAATCTTAAAAATATTAATAAAGTATGATTAACTATGTACACGTACGCATGGCATGATTTTAGCGCCCCAAATAAAACGGATTTACACACATGTGATTCGTTTCAAAGATAAATCCATAAATGACATAATTAAAAGCGGTAAAAGGTTAAAGGCACATTTTTTTTAAATACGTAATTAAAACAATTAGTTGAGCCAGGTATTGTTAAAGCGACTGTGCTAATCACGAAATCCGGGAATGTCTAATATATTCTCTCTGGTTAACAGAATTCCTTATCCGGTCTTATGATTTCGCGGACTTTAAAACGGAATTAAATTTCCTCGATTTGGGATTTTAAAATGAACCGGTGACTTTGGGACACCGTAATAATTATTTCAAGTGGTGACTCTAAAATTAAATAAATAATCTCATTTCGAATAATGTCATTTTAATTGGAAAAACTCCCTATCTCTCGGAAAAGAAGGTGTAACATGTGTAAATACAATGCATATTCTTTATGTATGATTTGTATACGAGATGTATAATTCAGATTTTTATGTTATACAATTGGTATGTGGTGTATAATTAATGTATAATTATATATATAATAATTATTTTATGTATATATGATTTATATATGAGATGTATAATGTAGAGATTTATATTATACACGTCGCATATGTGCTGTATAATTAATGTAGCATTATTTATACATAATTTGTTATGAGATGTATAATGCAGGTCTTTATATTATATAAATGGAATATGTATTATATAATCAATGC
The DNA here is from genome assembly GCA_005239525.1 of Nicotiana knightiana. Taxonomy (NCBI): domain Eukaryota; kingdom Viridiplantae; phylum Streptophyta; class Magnoliopsida; order Solanales; family Solanaceae; genus Nicotiana; species Nicotiana knightiana. The sequence goes on from ML393903.1 coordinate 113,008, forward strand.
ATAATTATATATACAATAATTATTTTCTGTATATAATTTTTAGTTTTCGTCTGTCTAAATTTGTCGGATTATGTATTTGATTTTTTCGTTTAGTTCGTCTAATTTATAATACAATTTAAACGATGTGAGTACATCTTTTGAGATTTGGACCAAAGATATGGTTCTCGGCTGACATTTTGTGGACTCTTTAAGGTTTGGCTACACTATTATAGGGTTATGTGTAGATTAATGTTTGGAACTAGGCAAAGTTTAGAATGGTAGTGGGCGTTTTTTTCCCTTTATAATAATATAGATATAGATATAAATTATTTTTTATCTTCATGTTCTTCATCATCTAAAAAGATGTGACTTCTGTGTACTTGAATCATCAAGGTTTAACTAAATTTAAGTAAATCATCCAATCATAAAATAATAGTAAGTATTGTTGCATTCTTTAAGTTATTTTACAACTTTAATCGTGTAACTATGTCAATTTAGAACGTTTATTACTTTTGAAACATGTTTGGTAATATTTGGCATAAGATATCCGTACATCACATGAATGTAGAGACTAGTTAATTTGAAAAGTATTTTTGAGCAACAATTAGTATTAGGCTAAACTTTTAAGAAGTTCTAAGTGTATTATTCTCAAAAGTAGTTTTCAAACAAAAAAAAAGATGTTTTTGGAAGAAACTATTTTTCCCTGCTCCTAAAAAACTACTATTACTTCTACTCGAAGGTATTTTTTTTTTCTTCTAAAAGGTTGGTCGAATACTTTAACTTTGCAAAAATATTTTTGACAAAAAAAAAAGGTATTTTCAAAATCTTCAAACAGGCTATTAGTCTCACAAATTGTGTGTCCGCTACTAGTTGTAGTTTCTTGTGCACATATGCGGAGCCAGGATCTGAAATTTCTGAGTTAAGTATTTTAGTCTTTTTAAGTTATTGAGTTCTAAATTAATAATTTGAACATATTAAATATATTTCTTAAGACAAATATAGAGTTATTGGGCTGCGCTTCGGTCTCTAGCTCCGCCCCCCGGGTTTGTTATCGTCGTCGTTGTATGGCAGAGAATTAAGAGTTCCAAATGGTTCTTTTACAAAGTCTAACTGGATTGTTTTTCACAAATCTATGTCGTTGCTCTTACTAATGTTACGCATACTGCTGTTTGACATCAATAGATCAAGCTAATTAGGATGGAGGATGTCAACATTGATGAGAATGCTCCAACTCCTACACCAACTACTCAAGTAACTGAAGAGGAACCTGTGGGGCTTGAGGATGATGCTGACAAAATAATTAAGCTACTGACCAGAGGAATAAAGGAACGAGATATTGTCTCGATTTTTGGCATGCCTGGTCTCGGAAAGACCACTTTGGCGAAAAATATATTCAAAGATTCTTCTATTGTTTCTCACTTTGATGTTCGAGCTTGGGTTACAATTTCACAATCATATGATGTGAGAGAGCTGTTGCGGAATATCTATAAACAAGTGACAGGTGTTAAGTACGATGATGAGGAGAGTGACCTAGCCGATAAGTTGCGCAAGTGTTTAATGGGAAAAAGATATCTCATTGTCTTGGATGACGTATGGGAAGTCAAGGCATGGGATGAGTTAAGATTATGTTTTCCAATTGGTAAACAAGGAAACAGAATCATGTTAACAACTCGACTTAAACATGTGGCAACGGAAGCCAAGAACTGTACCGATCCTTATTCCCCTCGATTCCTAACCACGGAAGCGAGCTGGAAATTGTTGCAGGAAAAAGCATTTCAAAAGGAAACTTGCCCTCCTGAATTACAGGATGTCGGGGTACAAATTGCGGAATATTGTAAAGGACTGCCTCTTACAGTTGTTTTGATTGGTGGAATTCTGGCAAAGAAAAAAAGGAATGTCTCAGAGTGGTGTGAAGTTGCAAGCAATTTAAAGTCTCATATTGGAGCAGTTCAAAGTGAGAGCAACTTGGCAATACAATTAAGTTACTGCTATTTACCAAATCATTTGAGACATTGCCTTCTAACTATGGGAGTATTTAGAGAGGATGAAAATTTTGGAGCTTCTAAATTGATGTTACTCTGGATGGCCGAAGGCCTCGTTCAATGTAGTGATGAGAGAGGATTGGAGGAGGTAGCTGAAGGTTACTTGAGCGATATAGTTTCTAGTAGCCTACTAATGGTTTCAAAGACGACCTTTGATGGCAAGGTGAAGTACTTGCAAATTCACGATCTAGTGCGTGAGTTTGTCTTAAACAAAGCTAAAGAAGAAAAGTGCATGCAAGTTATAGGGACACATAACCAATATCAACCTTCATATAATGAGGAACATAGAGTGTGCATTCACCTCGACCATAAGCTTCGTCATGATTTGGAGAGATTCAACAACAAAGTAGATGTATTCCTCACAAACGGCGCCAAAAAAGGAACGTCTTTTGGACAAGATCTTAAATCGCTCTTTCTTACTAATAATGCAGATGATTTTCTTGCTTATAGAGATTTTTGGAATAGTGAGTCTAGTTTTCACGGTACTGTTTCTAAAGAGTATTTATCTCGTTCCTATCATTTCTCGTCAGTTGGAGACTTAAGACTTCTTAGAGTGTTGGATTTCAAGAACTGCATTCCAGGGGATTATACGAATATAGTCGATATACTGCAGTCACTAGTTTACCTGAGATACCTGGGAATGTGTTTCGAAAAGTTTTTTTTCGAGTGGATATCACACATGTGCGACCTAGAAACTTTACTGGTGGATACTGAGAGAATAGTAGAAGGGACACCTCATATTTGGAAGATGACGAAACTAAAGCATGTAGACCTAGGAACACACTTACCTCGTGAGATATTTGCAGTTTCTGAAGAAGGTCCGTCTAAGTTGGAGAATTTACGGGAATTTAAAGGCATGTGTTTTTCTCGTGAGGATATAGAGTTAATTGATAGGTTTTCCAATCTTCAAAAGCTTCTCCTCATAATAAGTGATGATGATATTGATGAACCTAACTCTCTCGTTCTGAAATTGGATGTTCTTACACAGCTTCAGTCCCTCGTGCTTGGTTCGATGTGTAATATCACC